>CAUYQG010185383.1:0-51278 GCA_963574415.1 Tarsius wallacei
CAAAACATTTCCCTTTAAGGACATTTTTCATCAGGGAAACAAAAAAAATGTCACTCAGGGTGAATGGGGGGTGGCATGGGGACTATGGCATTTTTGGTCAAAGACTTCTGAACACTCAGCTTGGTGTGGGCAGGTGTACTGTCATGGTGGAAGAACTGGTCACCCTTTGCCACATAAAATTCACTGAAGCTGAACACAGCCTCTCACAATGCTAGCTGCTATACTGATGTTGATGGGTCCCTAGAATACTTACCTATTGGAGAAAACCTGAACTACAAGGAGCCTGCCCTCCAAAGAATGATAATTCCAGGCTTTTGGGGGGGGGGGTCCCCTCTCATATATTTAAGCATTGTAAGGAAGGAAAGGAGAACAGATGACTCCTCCAGCTCGTTGACACAGCTAGTAATTTGCAGAGTTGAGGTTCACACTCAGTCTGTCTGATTCTAATGTTTATGCTCTTTCCTCTCCATCACTACTAGCATGAGTTGAATTTAAGCATCCCGGAGAGGTGAAAGGTGGAGATGCAGAGTCAAAGGCTGAGCCAAATAGTTTCTCAGATGAGAGAGCAAGCAGGCAGTGGATATTCCTGCAAGCAAATGGGATGCCATCTGAAATCTGAGCTGAAGTTATATAGGTATACTAGCCTCTTGTGTTCTCTGCTGAAGGGGCCATTATCAAATAGGTAGAAAATGCTAAAATTGAAGAAATGGTGAAACATTATTGCCTGACTCATCTGCCATGCTGCTATAATGGGTATCGTACAACTTTACCAAATCCAAATCATTATGTCTTCCAGGAAGAAAGGAACTTCTAGTCGGTGCTGAGGATAGACAGATGATATATTACTATTTTGCCTCTTGGGACTCCTTGGCACTTTATCTTTTAGTAGTGAAAACATTTAGGAAAATCACTCTTAGGTATGTTGGTTGGCTAGCTTTGTGCACAAATGCTAGAAAATTAAAGAATAGATTTAATCATGGCCACGTCTCTTTACCCTCTCTTGACATAGGAACAGTTCAGTAAAATCTCAGATATTTTAGACTAGCTTTGGGAAGGTTTTTACAAGTTAATAAAAAAAAATCTTTCATTTTATAATTTTCTTAAAAGAGGTATGTTTTTAAAATTGTAGAGGCCTAGAAATGGGCCAACAGTGTGTTGTCATGTAGAGGTTGTACTGTGCGAATGATGACCACATCAAAAACCAACCTCAGTGAGGCGGGCTCGAGTCCGCTGTCAGCACAGTCCCATTGGTGTGGTGTCAAATGCATGTTTCTAAAGAACTCGAACATTGTTTTCTCTTAGTTAGATAAACAAACTCCTTGGTGTCTATTTATAACCAGTTGTTAGTGAGTCTTTCATAAGCCGTACAAAGCAGTAAGAACATGAAGATGTCCTGCAGGTTGACTGTTGAGTAAAGACCCTCTATTTTGGTCAGGGTCTCAAGTTGCCCCCCACCCAAACCCTACCTGAAGTTCTGAATTTGTATTTCTCTGATTGTCATCAAAACTGTCCTTCCAACCACTGTAGATTATATGTGCAGGAAGCAGCGACTAAGTTTGCTTCTTCCCATAAAAGAGCCTGGCCTTGAGAATCAGCCAGCGGGCCCATTTAACTCTCTGTTTTCTAGCTCTTTTATCCAAGGGCTCAGTGCACCACAGAAAACGTTCATATAACAGAAAGCCAGTGTTTGGGGGGCATTTGGTTTCAACTTGCTTGTGTTTGAACATTTATATTTATAATAGTGCTAATCTCTACGGGACTCAAATCATATTAAGAGCTTTATCTTTGGCTGCCAAGGAAATTAGATGTATCCACATGACTTGGGAACAATGAGAAATTGGGTTGGGCCTACAGAAATTGAATAAGCTCCGATTTTTATTTCAATTATCTTTTCCATGAGATTTTGTTTTGAAACTCACAAAGTCAGGCCAGATCATTAGCATTCCCTATGGACACATTTGTTCCCACCCCTCCAGCCTGTGCTGTCCCTCTGCTGTCTATCCACCCTCACCCATGATCACTCCCTTGCCAAATGAAATGGCCCTTCTCTGAACCCTGTGGCCACTCCTCTTGCCACCAGGACATTCCTTCTTGTACAGTTCCCTCTAACTCTATACATACTTGTCCAGGGTAGAGGAAGAGAAATGGTTGCATTTTTCTCTTGAGTCCACCCCAGAGTTTAGGTCTTGCCAGTCATGTAACAGATGCCCAGTAAATTCTGCTGGATTGGATGTTAGTTGCTCAGGGGTAGGTTGGTGTGGGGGAAGGCAGCCAGGCCATACACAAATGTGACTTAGGGTTATGACAGTTACCATCAGTGTGGGGAAGGGAATTTTGGGGGGAAATCTGGACGGATCAGTTTGACCAATCTATAAGGCTAATTTATAGAAAAAGTACAAGAAGGGGAAAATCCCTTTTGGCAATTAGAGAGATGAAAAAGAAGCAGGGAATGCCCCAATGGCATTGTAGGAGAGGAAAGTAAGATGACTTAAGTAATTTGTTGCAGGTACAATGAGAGTTCAATGGAGTCAAGGTGAAAAGCGGCCTGTTAACCTTCTAGATGGAGACGTGGCTTAGTAGTCTTTGAGGAGTGTTGCCTGTCACACTACAAAAAATATGACAGAAGACACCCAGCAGAGGCTGGTCATCCAGCATCCATCCCCACCCCAGCCTGGTAACACTTGAGCGTAAAATTTTATCTTGTAGTTCACCATTTCTGCTGGAAGGTCTCCAAAAGGTGTTAGCTAAGCTTCAGCTTTAGGAATTTATATTTAAATCTACTTCTTATTCCTACGTGGAGACTGCTGGACTGTCAGACTAAAGAAGGCTGAACAGAAAGAGCGTAGTTCTAAAATTTGTGGCAGGCTTGTGGGGCACAGAGAAGGCATAGTGATGATGGCTTCATAGGGCCAAAAGATTGTAACTCAAGAGGAGACTGATGGGAACAGAGAAGATGCCAGGAGAAAGTGAGGGATGACAAACTCAGAGGGAGATGGAAAGAAAAACAAGAGGAGATACACATTGCAATAAAAGAAAAAAAAAATCATTACCTACCCGATGGGAAGAGAAGCGAGTTTTCTGTTTTTCTTTGAGGCCTCCTGGGTCCGCAACTATTGAAGGTGGGTTTCTCTGGAATCTCCTCTTGAAGCAGATGTCACTAAAAGGAGAAGAGAGAAACCTTGGCAGTCTTGTCACCAGATCTCCATTTCTTTCCTTTTCAGTCCTACCCCAACAAAATAGGGAAAAACTGTATCTGGATAAAGGAAACTTCTCCCCCCAAGTCTAAAAGTCTTATGTCATAAGAACTCTTTCTGCAGAGAGCCATATAGTTAAGCACTGCTCTTGATTGCAAACCAAAACTAGAGGAAGGGCTAGAAATCAATATTATTAGTGACATCTCCTCTCTTCCTCACTGCCAGCTCTCTGCCAGGTCGCTATCATAACAGTGTTATTTTTCATGTCTGAAAAGAAAATTGGAGATTCCATCAAGAAAAGGCTTTTAAAGGAAGGCTGAATTATAGCATTATTACTTGGACTCTTACTATGAATATATGAGTGATTCCAATTTCTCTTAACATGGGTTGAGGGTAGCAGAATTACATCTTGCTGGGTTAGGAGAGAAACAGAGGCAGAAATAAGTCAAAGTCCTCTAATGTCAGCCAACAATTATCATATAAATGAGTGTGATTTTTTATCATAATTCAAAGTTTATCAAAGACACAGAGCTGTTACGAATAAGCAAGGCACCACTGTTTTCAAGCTTACACAATCTCGGCTCTGGGCAGGCCCACTGAGCTAGGAGTTGTGGCTGCATTTAGTGGAAGGTAAGATACTTTATATTTGAGTTCTGGTTTCATTATTGATGCACTAGTTGTCCTTGGAAGAGTTACACATATTCTTGGTCATCTGTAAAATAGGGATGGCAACAGTCATAATCTATCAATAGGTTGTTGTGAGAATCACACCAGTTGATAGATAGGGAAGCACTTTATCAACTGCAGGGTGCCATGAGGATGTTTGTTTTGTGTATAACAGGTACCCCTATAATAATGGGAAAGAGGAAGTTATTGTTTCAACCTCAATCTACATTCACTGTTTTTATTTAACAAGCTTTTTTTTTTTTTGTCCCACTATGTTCCAGGCAGCAGGTCAGAGGCTAGGAAGATCCACTGCCACTTCATAGTATCGCATTGCATTATTGTGAGATTTACTCCTGATCTAACACCGAATGATAATTTTTGGTCTTTAAAAACAAGGATAAAAGTCCAAGAGCCAGGAAGATTAAGGATTAAGCTAATTTTATAATAACAAATCTTTTTTATATACTCTTCTCGTTTATGTGGTGCTGTTAATTTTTTAAATTAGATTTTCCTCTGGGCATTTCATACTAAAAATGATACCATTCCCTGTCTCTTGTGATTGCATTTTCTTTTGATTTTCTTTTATTATGACTTGCATATCACTGACACTTTTTTCCTGGAATGTTAAAAGTATACATCATCCAGCTAAAAGAAAAAAATACTGACTTAATAAAAATGGAAAAGAGAGAGAGAAAAAGTGGATATTTCTCTCTTTTGGTTCCAAACTAGGCAAAGTCCTCATTCCTCGTTCTTCAGACATGCCAAATTTGGTGTAACGGATCCAAACTAATTTTGAGTTATCTGAAATGGGGAAAAAAAACCAGTTTAACAGTCTTCTGAAGCTTGAAAAGCAAATTTTTCACAGTCTAATGATGCAAAAGTGACTGATGGATTTTCTCTGCAATTTCCAAGGGAGAAGGGGTCAGTCATGGAGAAGGAAACATTTTGAAAGAAGACTTAAAGATGGAAACTTTCAGTTCAAGGGTGGGTGCTCCTTCCTGGAGATACAAGAAATAGCTCCTGAAGGGACCAGAAGGGAATACCATGGCAGTCTTGAGTCACGTGTGTTTCTACTATCTGAGGAACAGAAATGAAAACCATGAAACTCTTTTGGTTGATGTATTAACTTATCATCAAAAGTTTCCACTAATGAACACATCTAGAGAAGGCAGTCCTACAATTTTCATAAAACTTCTCAGTGTTCTTGAAATATGGCTTTCATTCCATTTGACCTAAGTACCTAGTATGTGGATTCTTAAACAGAATGGATAGTTGGGACTTTAAAAACCCTGCCTGGGATGCTAATGTCTGGTGCCATGAAGGTTTTGGCACATGTTTCTTTTGATGTCAAGAACATCAAGCACATTCCTAGCGTCTATATTATGGCAGGTCACGTCCGGGTTTCCTCTAGTAAAACCACCTCTGGGATTCAGGCTTCTGTTTTACCCGTGATAGATGTGACGGGCACTGTGACTTTTAATAAGAGCCAGAAAGACTATGGCAGCCTATTTCTCCCTGTGTCCCAATTGTGTAACCCTTTTCATCCTCCCTGCTTTAGATGCACAAGCATAAAATGGAGCTCCAGAATCTAAAAGTAATGTTACCTTGGACTACCAAGGGCCTTTAAAAGATCTTAGGGCATCTCTTCCTGTTACAAATGCATCCCTTGAAACCTGGGAGAGGTGAATCTCTGGATGACAAGTGGAGGGCCTGAGAAAGAGGTTATCGACCCACATAGCTTGCTACTATGTGGATTGTGATAGAAGCAAGGACATCAGAACAGGACAACTTACATGATTATAAATCTGGGATAAGGCTGGCACAGTGGCTCAGCCTGTAATCTCAGCACTTTGGGAAGCCGAGGTGAGTGGATTGCCTGAGCCCGTGGGTTCGAGACCAGCCCAGGCAACTTGGCAAGACCTCATCTCCACAACAAATAAAAAATTAGCCAGGCATGGTAGCATGCACCTGTAGTTCTGACTACTTGGAAGGCTGAGGCGGAAGGATCGCCGGAGCCCAGCAGGTTGACTCTGGGGTGGCCGTGAGCGTGCCACTGCACTCCAGCCTGAGTGACGGAGTGAGACTCCGACTCAAAAAAAAAAAAAAAATCTGGGATAATACTGCATGCTTCAGAGTCGGGGGTAGAGCTCTGCTGGGACATTCCTTGGAAAGTTGTGTTCTATTGCCAAACATTAAAACCTTGGAATTCTTCCTTTCTTACCAAAGTTATTGTAGACAGGATGGCAGTGAAATTATTATTAGATTTTTGATTTGGGATCTCACTCTGTCACTTAGGCTGGAGTGCTGTGACACGATCATGGCTCACCATAGCCTCAACTTCCTGGACTCAGGCAATCTTTCCTCCTAAGCCTCCCAAATAGCTGGGACTACAGACTCGTGCCACCACGCCTGACTAATATTATTGTTATTATTATTATATATATTTTTAGAGATGCAGTCTCACTATGTTTCCTAGGCTGTTCCCAAACTTCTGGGCTTAAGCAATCCTCCCACCTCAGCCTCCCAAAGTGCTGGGATTAAGGGCATCAGCCACTGCGACCAGCTGAAATTATGGTTTTTTAAACATTCAGAATTACCCTGAATGAAATTACCTTTTCTAAGTGATGTATGTAATTAGTAAAACATACCTGTTTGAGTCTGTAATCCATTAACCATGAACTTATGCCCAGGGATCAAAAAATCTCTCAAAACCCTGTGTGTGTGTGTGTAATAACCCTAATATTTTCTTGCAGTTTTTCAGGGTGTTTCAGTAGGTTAGGATTACCTCCAAAGACATTTAAATGATGTTTCAGGCTCAAACGGAAATGAAAAGCACATAAAATTGTAAGACTTTAGAATTCCAAGAATTTGGCAGAGGTGGAAACACACAAAGAAAAGATGAAATTTCGACGTTTTTATTCTGCTCATTTATCCAACTCAAATCCCTCTCCAGTTGTCCCTTGACCACAATGCCAATATTTAACTCCACAAGGGTTAAAGGAGACTTGTAGAGTAAGTCTCTGGCTGACTTCAACTGGAGCACAGGCCTGGCGTCCTGTCAGACTTCCCAGTCAGATGGTAACCACGGTACCTTGCGTTATATCTCATTGTTTCCTGGGGGCTCAGGAACAGCCCACATTCCCCCATCAGTGCCCATGACCAGGGTCTTTCCACCAGGAGGAGGGCTGGAAGGACCACGCAAATCCTGCCCGAGTCTGCAAAGGTCTCATTTGCTCCACCAGCCAACGTTTATTTCTTTACATATCTAAGGGAGTAGAGAATGACTGAGTTTTCTGTCCCAGAATATAGCGGGCAAATGGAGAACGGGGGAAAATTGGAACTGAGGCATGAACTTCAACTGAATAAATGTAAGTTCCCAAGGAGGGAACAGGGAAGCAAAACAAAAGACAAAAGCAAAGGAAACAGAAGGGGAATTTCAGGCAGAAAGGGATTTGGAATGTAGGAGAGGCATCCTGTCTGAGTTACATTGAGGGAGGGGAGCCAGGTTGGAGGGTCTCAGATGACCTAGCCCATGTCCAACCTTTTTTGTCTCCGACCAACTCCTCACTGTTGAGTGACCCTGCAGAGCAAAGCTTAGGACGTTTTGTGTGCTTGAGGACAGAGCTGAGCTTATAGCTGTTGTGTGTGATAAACACCACGATTCTGCTTTTGTTTGTTCATCTTTAACTTGATATATATATAGTAATAATATATGAACGAGTTGTGTTCCAAGAGTGCATTTGTAAGTCCAATTTATTCATAAGTCCTACAGTTAGCCAAGGTACCCCACTAACACAATCGACTATACAGTACTAGCTAAATCACTGCTGCTTTTACACTTACTTCTGGGCTTCCTGGGCATGAAATGAAAATATTGGACTACTGTACTCTATACAGTACTGGACAGTAAAGTACACAAAAGCACAACCGCTTGCAGGGAATGCTTGTATGTGACAATGTATGCTAGACACGTGAACTAACTTACATGATCGGACAGGTAAACACACATTTGCATCTTCGAAAGGTCACAACTTGAAGGTTTGTATGTAGGGGACTTACTGTATTAAAGATCTTGCACTAAACACATTCTTTCTGGGCCTGCAACTCCTGAAACCTTGAAAGAAAATGTATCTGACTTATTGGGTCTGACTGCTACGATCACAAACTTGCCTTGAAAACTTCCCACCTTCCAGAAACAAAACAAACATTAAAGGATTAAATTGTCCATGAGCCTAGATAGGCTGTGGGCAGGTTCCTAGGAATTTAAAGGTCTCTGCCTTTGTTAAATTATGAAAAATTTTAAAACATAAGTCAGTAGAGAGAACCATTCCCAGTCACGAGACGCCTGCAGGAGGCGGAAGACCATGAAGTGATCAGGAGTCAGGACGGTGCGACTGGGTGGCCAGGGATGCCTCTTCTGGCCCCACGTGTCGTTTCTTTGAGGGCCCGTGCCCGGCCCGTGGGGTGGGAGCCACTCTTGTTCACGCACGTTGCAGACAAAACTGCTTTTGATCCCGCAGGAACAGTTGAGCTGATCCCTTGAAAGGACTGAAATCCGGTTGCCACTGTGGGGGCTCTGGGGCCACATATTTTAATATTCTAAATAGGCCTCGAGTTGGATTTGTTTTTGTGACTCAAGGAAACTTTATTCTCTTTCACATTCCAGAACTCCCTGTGAAGCAGCCCAGTAACTACAAGGGCTTTTCCTGAATAATATGGAAAGAATTTCTCTTTCGGGATTTGAGTCTATATCACACAGCATTTTAAAATACTCTTGAGGTGGCGCGTACAGCCCCAGCCAATGGAGGCAAACCACAGACAGGGGATTCCAGAGTGTGCCACACACGTTCCCGTGGGATCCAGCTCTGCAGAGTGCCCAGGGCGGGTCCTGTGACCTGTGGTTTCTCCATGGTCACAGGGTCTTTTTTCTGTTGATGCCGCCCTATTCACTCTGACTTGCCTATGCCTGCATACACCAGCTCCCTTTAGGGTCTGCCAGGTGTGACCCCAAACTCCCATGCCAAGTCCATGCCCTGAAATACCACCCTATTTTCATCCTTTATTCAGAGTCCTTGAGGCTCAGCCCATCTGTCCCCTCCAACTCATCTTTTAAAGTCTTGATGTATTTGCTGAACCTTCCCACTCACTCCCGAGGACTTCCTGTTGAACCTCTCATATTTATTGCTTGAGTTCCAAAGACTGGAACTTGTACATCTTTTCTGCCTCCAACGGGAGAGGCAAAATGTAGTTGAAAAAGCACACGCCTGGGAGTTACACAGTCCTAGATTCAGATCCCAGCTTTGTCACTATGCGCTGTGTGACTTTGGGCAAACTGTGTGACCTCTCTGAGGGCAGTCTCTTCTGTCTGGTGTTGTTTATAAAAGCCACCTTGTGAGGTGTGGCACCATAGTGCGTTCTCTCTCCTCAACCCAGGTTTAGTGCCTGTCCAGAAGTAGACACTAAATAAATACTTTGATATTTGCCAGTGGTTGGATTGCTTGATTCAGACATGTCCAGAGGATAGATCAAAGCAACAGGAGCCAGAGCCATACTCATGAAGGAAGACTCATGCATCACTAGGAAGAGCAATCCAGTGTTTGTGCCAATTATGTTATGAAAAGCATATTGCCCTTGGGTCCAGGGTTGACCAAGGGGTTCTCTCGGTCGACCTGAAGTCATCTTGGAGCCTTCACAAGCCCAAACTCGAGCTTATTCTTATGACCTTAGGGGTGAACATCTCTGAGTCATCCCACTAGAAGAGCTTCTATCGCCTGATTTTGGGAGATGAGTGTAACATCATCCCTGTCTTAAAGGAACTCATTGTCATACAGAGCCGTGGCCACCTGACTTACCCTACAGCACTCAGCCCAGTGCTGTGCACAGAGCAGATGTCCAGTAAATGCTTGCATCATCGAATTCACCTTGAACCAACCCACTCCAAGGTTTCTGCGATAGCAGGTACCGCAAGACCACACATATAGGCATGGGCACTGACCGGTGACCTGCCAGTCCCACCTAGCCCTGCCCTTCTGCTTGAGGAGCAGTCTGTGGATGAAGGCCCAGCAGCATGGTCCAAATCCCATTTTAAATCCAGCTACAAATGCTTGAGTGCCTTCTGCAGGCAGGGTCCTGCAGGCCCGGAACTGTGAGCTGCAAATGTGTCTGACCCATCCTGGGCGTTTGACAGGAAGTGACAGTTGCCTTGGAAGTCTAGCTCCCAGGGGCATGACTTTTCTTGTTTCAAGTGCCCACTGCCGACAACACTGACAGGCCTCGTACAGTGGGCACGTGTAGTTTTCTGACCTTGCTCATGCCCCAGCAGGCTCCCTTCACTGTGAGAGGGTGTCCTTGTGTCAGGTCAGCCAGCTGTCAACTGTCCCCCTGGAGGTTGTGCTGATGGAAGATTTTTCAGTCCCTCCACCCTTTGGAAGCTCATCCATGGTGGCTTTCAGTATCTCTCTCATTTTCTCTTGCGTGCGCCCTCTCTCTCCACCCATTCCCCTCCCTTCCCCTGCCCTCTCCTCCCCTTCTTCTCTCTCTCTCTCTCTCTCTCTCTCTCTCTCTCATACATGACCATATCATATCATTCTGGCAAGAGAAATGTTGCACCCGGTCAAAGGCCCTTCCCAGTAAACATCTATTCAGACAAGGGGCTACGCGGCGTATCCGGCATGTCCTGTCTGTAGTGTTAATGAGTCTGAATCCAGAACCACAGCCCTGACTTTGCCCAGCATTTGCTGGTCCCAGTACCAACAGCTGTTACCATTGACAGAGACTTTGCATTTTCCTTGTGATAGAGAGGTCTACTGTCTTCCCTGGGCACAGGAAGACTGAACGATGAGGAGGAAGAGGATTGTCAAAGAGCCAGGCAGTATGCCTTGAAATGCATCTGGTTTTATTCATGTTGAGTCTTTCCAGGTGAACTGAACTAAATCATAAACTACAAAGTGAAAGCAGATTTTTTTTTTAGCACGCCCATCTGGAACTCACAGAGAGAGTTCCCCAACCTTCCATCAGCCACCCCCCCCCCGACCCTTGCCTCCAGAGCAAAGAGGATATAATTGTTCTTCTCTTACTGATGGGTGGATTGATGGTATGGTTAAGAAGCTTCTCCCGTGGGCTGCTCAGAAGATCATTGTGCTCATTTGGCCATCGCAGAATGACTCACTAGGCTGCAGAATTGGGGAGCTAGTCACAGGATAAGACTCTTAGGGGTTGGGATGCTTCTGAGTGGGATGTGAGCAGTCTGTGAGCCTTCAGCAGTCTGTGGCTTATCTGCCACAGATTGAGAACAACAGGAGCAGCACTATCTGAGGGCAAATCTAGTTCTCGACAGATGTCTGAGCCTGAGGAAGGTCATCAAGGCAAGAGCCCTGGAGCCAATGCAGTGGGGAGCGGCCAGAAAAGATGCCTAGGCTGATGTCTTAACCTGAAAAGGAAGTGTCAGGCAAGGCATGGCTGGAAGCTGGCAATGTCCAGTGAGCTGAGGATGCTTTGTACTCAGACTCGGTCTATGCTGTTCTTTTTCTCTAACATATCTACTCCCAGGTCTGAAGATATTTTCAGCAAGTTCCTATTAGAAAATGCAAGTTCGTTATACTCCCCCCACTACCAACCTCAGTCAACACTTACTGATTTAAACAAGTGAAAACCAAACATTGGGCCCCCAAGTCTGGCCCTCCACATTTAATAAATGAAGGATTCCCTCTCCCCGCTACCCCCCAGCAGCGACATCCTGATGACAGCGATTAGGCCAAGCTGCAGAACTTAACAAGCATCTGCTTTCAGTTCCCATTTTTGGCATATTTTCATGAATTAACTCTTGCAGTGGCAGGGATAGAAGTAGGCCACCTGGACCGTGTCACACGTTCACAGGTCACACGGCAAGCGCAGCAGGCCACCGCGTACTTGGCCCCCGTGATGACCCACAGGTAGAGCGTGTTCACCTGCCACCAGGCCTCTGTGGAGCACATGGTGATTATGCTCACATACCCAGAGGCAGGTATGGACAAAGGTGAGGGGCGGGGAGGGGAGCCACACCTGGGGCTCTGGATCCCAAGAAAGAACAGTTGGTGGACGGATTCCAAACCCTCATCTGTCTGTGAAATCCCCAGCCTGCATCAGGCAGCGGAGAGTCCTGTTTGGTCCTGAGGATAAGCAAAGCAAAGCTTCCCACCTGCTCCCTACTCTGAGGCACACAGATGTCACCAGTTCTAATTAAAATCGGTGTGAGAGGCGGAGGGCTCTGCGGAAATATGGGAGGAGCGCAGAGAAAGGGCCTATGGGACCAAATAACCTGGATCGTGCTCATAAAAGCAAAGAGATTGGCAGTACAGAGGCTCATCGGAGGCCACACCAGCTTGGTTGCCATGCCAAGGAGGACTACTTTCTGCTCACAGCAGGAGGTTCTGAGGCCAGATGTAGGGTTGGGGGGAAGACGTGTGTAGGAGTAACATATGGCAGAGACGGACCACAGAGAGAGGAACCAGGAGATCGGTCGTTTGCAGTAGTTACAGTGACACAGTTTCTCGCGTGCATCAGCACATCCCAAATCACATCCTCAAGGTTGCACGAGAATAAGAACGTTCACTAGGTAAGCCCAGATGGTAGAGCGGAGAGAGAGTTCTTGGAGATTCACGGTGGCAAAGTTTTCAGATGAGGAGAATCAAAGGCCTGAGAGGTGAAGTGATCTTGCTCACCTCATGAGTGGGCATGCCCAGATCGGCACTCACCCTCCCTAACTTCTCATCTAGAACACAAACCATGCCACTTCCTACATTTTTTTATTCTTTGGAGGATGACAGTGGTGGGGAGTTTCTAACCAAAGGCATCCCATGCCCCATATACTTGGGAGCAAGGGTTACAGAATAAGCCAGCACTTCTGTCAAATTCCATGCCGTATCAAAAAACGATCGTAGTCCATCTTAATGTAGTATAAGAAATATAATTAAGTTGTTTTGGTGAGATATAGTTCACACACCTTAAAATTCATTCTAAAGTCATCGATTCACTGATTTTAGCATATTCACAAGGTTGTACAGCCAAAACCATTATCTAATTCCAGGAATTTTTCATTACTCCATTAAGAAGCCCATAGCATTAAGAAGCTCCATAGCAGCGACTCCCTATTCCCTCCTCTCCCCATCCTGTGGCAGCCACTCATCTACTTTCCATCCCTATGGGATTGCCTAGGACATTTCATGTAAGTAGAATCATACAGAACCTTCTGTACCTGTCCATCCATGTTGTTATGTGTCAGTGCTTCATTCATTTTTATGGCTGAATAATATTTCATTGTAAGGATAGATCACATTCTGTTCCTGTGTTCATCAGTCAATGGAAATTTGGATCACTTCCATTTTGGGTTATTATGAATAATCCTGATGTGGACATTTGTATACAAGTTCTTGTGTGAACATATATGTTCAATTATTTTGGCTCTATAGCTGGGAGTTGAATAGCTAGGTCATGTAGAAACTCTCTTCAATTTTTGAAGGCTCACGAAACTGTACCGTTTTACATTTCCATCAGCGATGTGTGAGGGTTTCCATTTCTCTGTATCCTTGTCAACACTTGTTACTGTCCATTTTTTTTATTACAACCATCCTAGTGAGTATGAAGTGATATCTCATTGTGGTTTCGATTTGCATTTCCCTAATGACTAATGATGTTGAGCATCTTTTCATGCCTTTATTGGCCATTTGTATACCTTCCTTGGTAAAATGTCTATTCCAATCTTTTGCCCACTTTTTAATTGAGCTAGTTGTCTTTTTATTGTTGAGTTGTAATAATTACGGTTTTCTGCTTGACATATTTCCATATTTTCATATCCAACACGATATTATAAAGTGGTATTTTCCTCCAAACAGTGAAATTGCCTAAGTCCAAATTAAGAAAGGGCTGAGCACCAGGAAACACGGGCATTCAGAAGCTCTAGCCAAGAGAAGGTAGTGGAATGAGGAAGGTAAGAAGAAAAGTGAAGAAACTTTGTTTTAAAGCCAAAACACTAGAAGACGGGTTACTAAGGACCGTGTGTGTGTGTGTGTGTGTGTGTGTGTGTGTGTGTGTGTATGAGAGAGAGAGAGAGAGAGAGAGAGGGAGTTTTTGCAGGTGTGCTGCAAAGTAAGGACAATGGCATCGGTCTCTTCTATCCTGGCCAGGGCACTGCAGGGAAAATGTGCCTACAGGCACAAAATGCTTTGAATTTCATATTGAAGAAACTCTCAGGCCCATTCAAGCTGTTGTGAAGGCGTTAGAATATTACCCAGCAATTACTATAGGGCCTGGCCTGTGTCTTATTTAACTTTAAGACTCCCTAGCACCTACAAAAATGTGTTTGGTTACTGAATAAATAAGCCAGCTGAAGATGAAATTGCAGGGTCTAGTATAGATACCGCCGTTAGTCTCTTGTTATCGTTTCTTACACAAACCTGGGGAATCGGGTAGCATATTTTAGTACCTTTTTCTATAAATGCATTTCTTTACCCATTTCAAAAGGATATCTTCTGAAGGGCTGGAGTGATCACAACGCCTTGCAGGAAGGAGCTGAGCCCACAGGTGGCCGGGTAGCTTCTCTCTGCAGTATTTGCATAGCTAGTGCAGCAGTGGGGAATTTGTCTTTGTGCTTCCTTCCAGAGAGTACCTCCTACCCCAACCCAGATGGTCATCAGACTAAGGACTCCTCTGAGACCCAGCCCCAGGGAATGGCCAGCTCTGGGTTCAAGTCTCCAGTAGCAGGTGGACAAGGCCCAAGCTTCCTTTGACCTGGCCCCGTGCCTGCAAGTTTCCTGGCACTTCAGACACCTTTGCAGATTATTTTCAAACTGCGCCTTGTTGAAGAAAGGAAGCAAGCAAATGGACTTCTCATTTTTCAGCCTCCCCAGCTCTTGAGGGCCCCTGCCTCATTTGCATCCTCGGCTGAATTTGCATAACAAAATACACCAAAACTTCCCTGGACCAACCGTGGTAGGCGGGCAAGTTTTGTTTTTGTTTTGTTTGGGTTTTTCATCTCCTGCCATTTCTCTAGCAGGTTTCTGGTTACATCCAAATGACGCATAGATTGGGTTTCATTGTATGCCGTTGGCCTGTGCATTCAACTAGCCCCTCCCCCTGGGCCCAGAGTTCCCCCAAGATGAACCCCCATTCACTGGAGATGGCTTTGGGGAGCAGCCCTTGCTAGCCCTAGGGAGGAGAGTCCTCTGCGTCTCGGGATCGTGCCTCTTTGCAAGCTCCGGGCCAAGCAGCTGTGTGTCCTTCAGTTATATGCGTGAGGATTATTTGTTTCCCTTTCCTTTTCCCCCAAACCCGGAATCAATATTTTGGGAGCAAAGGGAGGGTGAGGGAGGAAAGAGTCACAGAGGACAGAAGCAAGCATGGGACTACCAGAGCCACTCTCCGCTCTGCAGACAGAACCCTCTAGACTCATTCAGCACAATGTGGCTGCAGAGGAAATCCTGCCAAGCCAATGATAAGGGGGGAAATGGAGTCACTTCCTCACCAGCTGCTTTATTCAGGTAGAAAAAAGTCCTCACTTCCTCGCGTGTGCTCTGCTGGCCGCCACTCCCAGGCCCGGGATGCCGGCTTCCCCTTTTGCTCTGAGCCAAGGCTGGTGTCAAGAGAATCGCCGCTTCCTTGTCCTCACCGAGGACTCTGCTCTCAGCTAGAGTATCTCTCTCCCCTCCTTGCTCCTTCACCTCCTTGTCTCTCCTTCTCCCAGCATTCTCTCTCACCTGACAGTTATATGACAGCAGACTCTGTGGGACCACAGGAGTCACAGACAGGCTTGCCACTGAATCTCATGTCCCCGTGGTAGAATCTAGGATGAAAACTCATCCAATGGGTTTCAGGTTTGCATAGATGTCCAGAAACAACCTTTGACTTTTGATCATCTCCCCTGCCCTGTACAACCGGGCTGCCCCTTTGCCAGTGCCCTGGATTGTTGTTCTTTTGTGTCTAGGCAGCATTTATCTAAAAATATGTATCTTCGTAACACTCAAAACACAGCAGAAATTTTCCTGACAGAGTTGTACGTGGCCAAATGAGTTTGGAAAAGGCTGCAGCTTCTCTTTCTCAGAGAATCACAGCACCTATGGATGGAGGTGATAGTCCAGATATTTAGAAACCAGTAAGACATGACGCTGACAAGTTGGATCCCACACTTTGAGTACCCCATGCCCTTGTAAACTGGCTGATCAGTCCCTGGGAAGAAGACCCTAGAGGCTGCTGCAAGAAAGCACTGAATTTTGTTTATTCCAGTCATTTATTTGATCTATGAATACTCCTCTTTTAAAAAAAATCCTCTGTTAGGATATGTTTGGAAAGCCTGCTGTATAGAAATAGAAATCAGTTTATTTTGCGTCCACAAACATTTACCGAGTGCCTAATATATGACAGACACATGCTCCAGGGATCCAAAGATAAATAAAAGATGGTTCTGCACCTCCAGGTGCTAATAGCTGAATGAGAAGGCAGACATGTAAACAGATGATCTTCGTGCAATACCCTGAACAGGGAACAGCCGAGGATTATTTAGCTCAACCTGGGGATTTGGAGAAAGTTGCCTGCAAGAAATTATTGTGCTGAATCTCTGAATGAACCGAAGTTGACTTAAAAATGGCAGAAGCTGAGCAGGAGAACTAGACTGGGGCCAGAGCACTGGGAACCTTGGACTTAAGCACTGAGGTGACAGACTTGACTCTGAATAGATCACTCTGGCTGCAATACAAAGAAGGGATTTGTATCTTGGATGCAAAGAGATCAGATTGGAGATCACCCCAGCAATCTGGGGAGAGAGATATTTAGGTGGTAAAATTGGCAATGCATGTACTACCCTGTCCTATCCCCTGACCTTTCCACTTGACCTGACACCTGCTTACTAACTTGACCTGACAGCTTCCTCTGGCCTCTAGTGCCCATGCCACCTGTGTGCATGACTGGCTGAAAGTGCTGGGATATTGGCACCTCCATAGGAGCTACCTTCAACCAATGAATGGCAGGAGTTGGTGTATAAATACCCCAACTCCCTAGCCCCTTGGTTGGGTAACAAGAGGTGTGTGTTCTACACTGGTTCTCAGATTTCCCCAGCAGAATTGAACTCCAGTGGGCGGCATCAGTAACTTGCTTGGTAAGGTCATTCATGTGTGGTTCTTTCTCTTTTCTCCTTTTCTTCCACAGTCCATGAGAGTTCTTGGCACCCTATCCCAAATAAACTGCTTACACTCAAATTTGTCTTAGGGTCTGCTTCTAGGGGAACCCAACCTAAGGCAGTGGGATGTACTGATGAATGAATATCGGGTATGAGGAAGAGGAAACATCTGGGAGACTCTCGGGGTATAGGTTTGCTTGATGGCATGGGTGTGATGAAGGCAGGAAGAGAAGCAGAGTCGGTGGAGGAAGTGATGATAACTTCAGTTTCGGGCGAATTGATCGTAACTTCCTGGGAGACATCTTAGAAAGCAACTGGAATAGGACCCTGGCAGTTAGGGAAGAAAATGAGACTGGATATAAATACTTCAGAGACATCACCATAGGGATGGTATTTAATACCAGGAAGGTGAAGGAGATTGGCCAAAAAAAGAAAAGATGGTCCTGACAGGAGCCCGGGGGGAGATCGAGTACATAGCAGAGCAGTTAGAGGAGGCGGTTCCCATGAAGACAGAGGAAATTCTCCAAGAAACAGGAAAGAACAGAATCACAGAAAACTATCAGTGGTCTTGGTGTCCGGGGCATCAAAGCAGCTAGTAAGATATAACCTCACATCCAATGAATTTAGCCACATGGAGAGTGTTGGGAGTCTCTGTGGGCACGGTTTCAGAAGCACAGTGGAGAAAGAAGCCAGACTGAGTGGGTTAAATGTGAACGAAAATTGAGCCAGTGACTGTGGTTCAACAGCTTGTCTGGGAGGGGAAAGAGAGAAGATAACGGTGAAGGTGGGACACCATCAGTGGACATTTTGAAAAAACTGGAGACAGAAGGAAGGTTGAGGTTGAAATTGTCGTTGAGAGCAGGCTCAATTGATGGAGGAAGGTTCCAGAAACAATGCAGGGGATTGAATCAGAACAAAGTGGAGAGGAGCAGGGAAGGACAGGTAGAGATGGAAGTTCATGGGTGGACCACAGTGGGAAGCTTTGGCCATTCCTGCCCAATGGCCCCAATTTTCTCAGAGAAGGAAGGAGTGGTACTAGCTGCTAAAAGGTAAGGAGGACGTGTGAGAAAGGTGGTGGCTATTTGGAACAGTCATCAAAGGGAACAGAAAAGATCTGACAAAGGATAAGGAGTTGGTAAGTGTGATCAATAACTCACTGAGTTTGGAGACCATGAATTTAGAGCAGCCCCCGTCTGCAGGGTTGAGTGACTTTCTTCAGCAACACTTGGAGCCTCCCTGTGCAATGGAGTCAAGGTTGGGGCACAGAGGAAGGTGGGACATAGGAGGAAAAGCAGGTTGAGGAAGGCATGGGGAAAGTGCCAGTGTTCTAACCATGAATTATAAGAGGCAAGTAAAACCCAGCCTTCACAATCCCCGTCTACCACTTTGCCTATTAGTGCATACTATAAGGAACTTGCTTTACCTGTCAAGATTGCATTCGCCTCACCTATTAAAATTTAAAAAGTGCTAATATCTTGATTAGACTCTATTATACCAATGCAGGAAATCTTAACATACTTTGAGGTTCCTTCCAGCTCAACATTTTGTGTTACTGTAATTCACCCTTTCCTCTTTTTCTTACCTGACTCTAAGGTTGCCATGAGAGAAGAGAGTCTCATGGAAACAAAATGATAAAGCTGTGAAAAGTAGACAATGTCAAAGGTGTCTGATAGGTGTGTTTCGTTTCTCATTGGCATCACCTGATTTTCTTTTCACCTTCTTCTTACGGCTGATGGGACCTTCCACTCTGTGCAAAATACAAGGTGGTGGCGTGATTCAATTTCATTTGGTTCAAATGGGCACAAAGAGATGTTACCTCTTTCTAAACTGTAAACTCCTTGAGGACAGGATGGCTTTTCCTTGTTAGGACCCCCTCCCTGTTGATTGTATAAGGCCTGCATGCACAGTCAGCTTAAAGATTGTAGAATGTAGCTGAATTTCTAATTTGTTTATAGCCAACCAAGACATATTACATTTCCCCAGTGTGTAAAGACAGCTGAGGACTCACATTGAATACAGGGGCTTGAACCTCTTACTACAGACACTGTACAAGGACAGAGCTCCTGACAACCCTTCTGGGACTAAATCTAAGGAACTTACCCTGGGATTGTTGCCTGGTTCTGGGCCATGGCTGCTTTCTGGGAGTCTACCTGTCCTCCCTACTAGACGTCATCTCTGAGTATTTTTGTCTGTCAAATTATGGAGTCTGTTGTGTGTTTTTTTTCCAGATTAAATAAGTACTTAGCACGTATCATTACTACATATAGTCTATATTAAAATACATTTCTCAAACAGTAATACATATTTGTACATAAAAATTAGAAAAGGCAGCTGAGCCCCCCCAAAAAAATCATCGTAGTTTCATCTTCTCCCACCCAGTCCTGTCTTCCAAGATAATCACTGAACATCTTGATGTTTTTATTTATTTTTTTCTCTATTACACACACACACACACATATACACACCTATATATGTTAGGTTTTTACAAAAGCAGAATCATGTTTTGCTTCCCATTTTGTCCTGTTTCACTCAATGTGATATAAGGAACATCTTTCCTTGTCAGTAAATATAAAGCGTGACTTTTAATGACTGAGCAATATTCCATTGTATGGATGGTGTCCTAAGTCATTTAGCCAGTCATATTTTCAGATACATGAGTTGTTTCCAGGTAAATTTTATGTTTCAATGAATTTTATGCTTTTCAAAATAACTACCTAGAAGTTGTGTTACTAACAAAAAGATCATATTGTTAAGGCTTTCGATAGGCGTGACCAGATTCAAAAGGTCTCTACACTTACGTTTTCCTGGTGTAGCGGTGTTTGGGGACACCTTACCCCACCCCCACTGCTACGCCATTCTTTTCAGCACTCTATTAACATTTTCTTCCCTATTTGCCAACCTGACCAGTTTGGTTTTTTAAAAATCTCGTTTTATTCGAAATCAGGATTAAATGAAACTTCCTAAAGAGTTCTGAGAGGGAAAAAGGAAAATTTCGGAGGCCAGATTCCCTCCAGGGAGACAGAGAAAAGATAAGACTGAGAAGGCACATGGGAGTGGCCGCACCACCTGGTGGCAATGCAGAAGGGACGAGGAGATGGTGGCTGAGTTTAGGAGTCTTGACTTTCGTCTGTTCCCATCCACACCTTCCCAGCTTGCTTGTAACCCTGCAGCAAGAGTCTGGGGCTGGGAGTTTGGCCATCCTGACTGCCCTGGGTGGAACTCGGGTCCTCTGTGGCCTCTGAATTTGAAGTTTGTGAAGAAGCTATTGTTGAAAGAGCGACCAGAGCTGGGCCCTGCCTGCCTCCTCCCCGCTGTGAGGGGCCAGTGAAGGGCACAGGAGCCTCCCATCAGAACTTGTGCACGCTGGGAAGTGGGGGAACTCTTGCTAGTACTGACATGATCGGGGGATGTGAAGCCTCCTGAATATATAGACTGGGATTTTGTCCGAAGAACGTGATGACGGCCCAGGTTTTCTTCTTCCCCCTCTTTGTTGCTTTTAATACATAAAACGAGCGTGTGTTTATTTAAAACAGCCTTCCAACTTAAACAAATAATGACAGACTGTTCAAACAGACTTCGGAAATCGCCCTAATCAGGTTGTTTGAAAAAGCAAGAAGACTCTCTATGAAAGTAGCTTTTAGGACATTCAGTCCTGAAGCCACAGGGTTGCTGTTCCACTCTGGAATCATTGAAGGGCAAAGTTTTGGGGCAGATTCAACCTTGAGCGGGTTGAATGAGTTGCCTCCTAGTCCTGCAGCCTGACTGATAAATTGTGAGGAAGGACACGTGGGCACTGCATTGTCACTTCCCATCTTTGACCAGACCGCAGAGTATGGACATTTTAATTCATAATTTCTATAGAAATAGCGGGCTATCTTCAGAGCCAAGAGCTTCTGTAATATGGCAGGCTCAGCAGAGCTTCTGGAGTGAAAAGGCAGGTTGAGTAGGCACAGAGCAGGTCTGCAAGAGAACAGATTGGAGAATAAGGTGTGCGCACTTGTGCGAGTTCACATTATTTATAGATTTACAAATGGCTGGGAATGACCTGTGCTAATCTTCCCAACAACCAATTTTATGGTCATGAGTGAAGTAAGTAAGGCTCAGGGTTGGGTAATATATTCAAGGTCGTAAACTAGTAAGACAGAGCCGGGGTTCATCCAGATTTCTCCTCCAAGTTCAGTGCCCTTCCCAGACCCCTAGGACTGCAACAATTCCTCTGTGCTCATACTTTGGATCAAGAGATGACAATCGAGCTCATCCCACTCTAGAAATGGTATTTTTCTTCACAATGCACATCAGAAATGGCCTGTTAGGTCCTTTCAAAGCATTGTTATTTGAGTGTGGCAGAGAGTGGGTGGTGGCGTGGGCAGAGGAAGAGGGGGTCTTGAGAGGGAATTATTCCAGCTCCAGCTCTAGGGATATTGGGGAAGGCATTTTTTCAGCCTCCCAATACTGTGTGCCTGGCAGACTGGGAGAAGATACCAGCCGAGTCTGTCCCTGCCTATCCAGTTTCCCAGGATGGCTTCAGGTCCAGAAAGGGCAGATGGCCAGGGGCTTAGTCCATTTCTTATTTTGCCGTAGGAAATTCCATTGGCCACACCTCATCAACAAGGGTACCTGCATAATGAACATTTGTATGCCTAACCCTGAATTGTACCCAACATCTTTAAAATAAAAAAATTAAAAGAGAAAAGAAAATTCCATTGGTGACTAACAGGATTTCTGGTCCAGTCATTGACCCTCTCAATGACAAGCTGAAGTACAGACAGCCCAGTGCCAGTGCCACCAAAGAATCCGGGGTGTCCTTTGGCTGGGCCGTTGGGGGTTTCAGCCTGCCCATCCCTCAGAGGAGAAGCATGGAAGGATGGACGACTCCACATTTACTGCTGTATCTGAGATCCTGGGATGCTCTTTGGAAGAGGCAGTTTCTCCTGCTCATGAAGAAGTCCTGACTCCTTCCTGCCCTGTTGATCCCCAATGATATAAAGAGATGGTTTGCTTCTTGGCAAGCAATCATGATTCTACAAAACGTATATTCCACTTATGTCTCTTGCCTTGCTTTTCTAAGGCTCAAATTTAGAAATGTTTAACAATAGACATTAAAGAAGAGGAAGAAAACCCTTGCGCCCTCTCCTGGTAAAAGTTAACCTAGTACCTCCCAAGAATACAGCGCACCTACTTGTTGGTGAGCAGTTGCTTGTCTGGGCTAACTCATCAATCTGTGCTAATTTGACCAATGCTGTTGACACACTAGATGGATCATATGTTCCTCTGTCATCCGTGATCACAGAGCATCTTTTGAACTAGGGTTTCTCAGCCTCGGCACTATTGGCATTTGGGGGCTGGATAGTTGTTTGTGGTGGGGCTATCCTGTGCATTGTGAGATGATGCGCTGTATCCCTGGCCTCTACCCTCTGTATGCCAGGAGTACCCTTCCCGCAAATCATGACCACCAAAAGTGTTTCCAAACATTGCCAAGTGTCCTCTGGGGGGCAGGATTACACCCTCAGTATGAGCCTTGCCCTAAACTTTTAGCCACCTTTTTAAAAAAGTACCATTGGTCACACGACAATCAATCAGAGAGTGAGGATGGCTTAGCACAAGCCCTTCCACACTGTGGGAAGTGGTATTGATGACTGATCAACTGAGTTCACTTCTAGGAATTTATTTCAAAAAAACAGCTGAACAACTAGACAAGAATTTATGTACAAAGACATGTAATAATTTTTATAGTAGCAGAAGTTTTAAACACCCTAAATAATGAATTATGTATGCACATATAGTAAAAGACTACAATGCACTCATGAAAAATAATTGTATAAATCTGTATTTAATAACATGGGAAGTTTCCTTAACAATGCCTTAAACCTTCACTTCAATACTACTCTGAGATTTCCAGAGGTGGTTACATATAGAAGAAGTAATTTCAAACATACAGATTAATAAGCATTTGAGTAAAGTATTAGGCCAAAGACAGAATTCAAACCAATGACTGAGTTAAAAAAAACTTTAATCATTAATTGAATAGACATTTGCTAAAAACCTGCAATGTACCAAGACCATGCACAGAACTGGGGAGACAAAGATGATACTTAGTTTGTAGACTACCATACTTGCCCCAGATAGGCAAAAACTTCATACACTGCTAGAACATTCCCCACAGCAATGCTCATGGAGTCATGGAATATTGGTGTTTCTTGTAATAAAATCGTATGCTTCCGGGTGCAGTGGCTCACATCTGTAATCCCAGCACTTTGGGAGGCTGAGGCAAGAGAATCGCTTGAGCCTAGGAGCTGGAGACCAACCTGGGCAACATAGTGACAACTTGTCTTAAAAAAAAAAAATCAAAAAATTATCAGGGTGTGGTGGCACATACCTAGAGTCTCGGCTAATGAGATGGCTGAAGCAGAGGGATCATCAGAGCCCAGGAGGCCAAGGCTATGGTGAGCCTTGATTGCACCACTGCATTCCAGCCTGGATGACAGAGTGAGACCCCAACTGCAAAAAAAAAAAAGGGTGCTTTGATTGAAAGTTGTTGGGAATAATGTGACACTCTCTCTTGTTTTTCTCTTCCTACTTGAATAAATCACAGCAAGCGAAAATAATTCATTTTCTGATTTATATATTCAAATATTCTTTCAGGAAATTGTGTAAATGCTCATTGGGCCCAAATGTGAAATATAATCCCCCCAAGATTTAGAAAGTGAGCATTCCGTGATTTGTTCAATCTAAGACCATCCAAAGGGTGGACTTTGCCACAGCACACTACAGACCCAACTTCAGATGCAGCAATAGGAATGGAAGACAGACATCCTTTTCCCACAGGGGCCTATGTGTCCCGCTGATGCATCGCTGACCATGTGCTTGGTGAACTTCACAACTTGAGTTAAATGCAGTTGTGGTCATCCAGTCTAGCTACCCTCAAGAGAACCGCCCCCCAACCCGACAGCTTCCTTTCCCTGGGAAAGCCCTATTCTCAACCTCAGAGACTGGAACCCCACCAGTCAAAGCCACCCTTGGTCAGTCCACCACCTGAGCACTAGGGCCAACCAAGCACTCTCACAGAGCTGCCATTAGCCCTGCCAGGGCATCAGCAGAGGAAAGGGAATTGGTTTGGACCTGGGTTCAAATCCTGGCTCTGCCATTTGTTAAACAAGTCCCTAATCTCTGTGAGTCTCAGTTTTGTTTTTTTTAATCCTCAGAAAAGGAACAAATAAAATGACTTTGTAAGCTTGATTCAAAGAATTGGTTGGGCGTGGTGGCATGCACCTGTAGTCCCAGCTACTCAGGAGGCTAAGGTAGGAGGATGGCTTGAGCCCAGGAGTTGAAGGCTGTAGTGAGCTATGATCGTGCCACTGCACTCCAGCCTGGGTGACGGAGCCCTGGTTCCAAAAATAAAAATAAAAAAGATTGGTACAAAGAATAAATTAAAAAATCACATGAGGCATTTGGTACGGTGCCTGGCCAATAGCAAGCCTTCAATAAAGGAGTGTGATTGTCGGTGTCTTTGCTATGTTTTATTATTTTTGTGAATGACCACTCTAGCTAAAATTGTAAAAACCTCCAGTATTTTCTAACTGCCCCTGCTGTTTTATTTTTCTCCTCAGCACTTACCAGTCTCTCACACACCACGTGATAATTTATTTCGTTTGTTGTCTATATGGCTCCACTAGACAGAAGTTTCTCAAAGTAGGAGCTTTTCATCTGTTTTACGCAGTGCTGTGTTTCTTAAGGTACCTGGCATGTAAATCAGTTCTCAATAAATGTTTTTTGAGTGAGTGAAAGAAGCAGTTTCTGAATCATGGCTTCCAAAGGGTGTTTCTTTTCCCCCTCTTGCCCTTCTGAGGGGAGAACGCTGCCCAGGCTGCCTGGTGGCATGCCTCTCTCTCTGTGGGGTGACATTCTGTGTTCTTTCTCTCACTAATACTCTTTCTCCCCCCCCCCCCTTCTGCAGGATGCCTTTGTGGAATTATACGGTCCCAGCATGAGGCCTCTGTTTGATTTCTCCTGGCTGTCTCTGAAGACTCTGCTCAGCCTGGCCCTGGTGGGTGCTTGCATCACCCTGGGTGCCTACCTGGGCCACAAGTGAAGTCAACACCCCTGCCCCAGACAAATATGCAAAAGGTTCACTAAAGCAGTAGAGATAATATGCATTGTCAGTGATGTACCATGAAACAAAGCTGTGGGCTCTTTTAAAATAAACAAAACACACGTGCACACCACACACACACACACACACACACACACACAAACAGCTTTCAGGCAAAACGTCGAATCAGCTATTTACTGCCAAAGGGAAATATCATTTATTTTTTACATTCTTAAGAAAGAAGATTTATTTATTTAAGACAGTCCCACTGAAAACCCTGTCTTTGGAAACCCTGCCACGAATTGCCAAGCACCACCGTGTGCGTCACCACCTGGATGTCCTGTGCCTCTAAACACAGATTTGTTTTCCATGTTGTTGGCTGGACTGATTCACCATCTGAAGAGCAAACAGACGGACAAAGGACCTGACTGTTGGGGAAGCCAGTTTTCTGGCGGCTGGAGGCTGGGGAGAAGGTGTTCATTTTACTTGCATTTCTTTGCCCTGGGGGCTGTCATATTAACAGAGGGTGCCTGCCTTGGTGGGGAGGAAAGTTCATTCTTCCCTGGCCTGAAGAGCAGACTCTTTGCATCTGACTCACAAGGTACATACTTGGTTGGAGGAAAAAAGTTGGGAACTTCAGATGGATGTGGTACCCGCCAAGATTTTCCACACCGGAGGACAGTGATGGGAAAAATGCCCTTAAACCATAGGAAAGTATTTTTTTAAGCTACCAATTGTGCCGAGAAGCATTTTAGCAATTTATACAATATCATCCAGTACCTTAAACCCTGATTGTGTATATCATATATTTTGGATACACCCCACCCCGCTCCCCAATACTGGCTCTGTCTGAGGAGGAAACAGAATGCTCTGGAACTTGAGGAAGGGAATGTTTCGGTGACTTAGGCATCAGGAAGGCTAGAGTTACCCAGAGCATCGGGCCGCCACAAGTGCCTGCTCTCAGGGGACCGCAGTCTGCAGAACCTGTGTCCCAGCTCGGTGGCCTGGTCCTGGAACACAGCCTGGGCACCCACTGGCCTCCTCCAGGGGTTTTCAACAGAGCAGTGCGGTCTCTGAATGTTTGGAAGCTGACGGAGCTCAGAATCCCACTGTCAAGAAAGAGCAATAGAAGAATTCGGCCTGGGCCTGTCACCCTGAGGCCCTTCAGGTCGGCCATTTTCACATGGAACGTGGAACCTGGGAGCCACGGCTCTCTTAAGACGTTTATCACTGTGGAGGGAAAGATACAAGGCACTATGCCTTTCCTAGCAGAGGGACATGGTGAAGGCTGGCAAGCCGCCGCTGAAACAAAATGTGAGGAAAGGAGACGGCCCTAGCCTGTTTTGGCTGTGGCCCATTTTGGCCAAGGCACATGGGCGTTGGCTGTGTGGCCATCAGCTTGTCTCTGCAGTTTAAAGCAAGGCTTTAAATGACTTTGGGGAAGGTCATAAATCCTAAAGGAAGTGTTGAAACGAGATGTCATGGATTAATTGACCTATGTCTATGGAATTACATGTAAAACATTATCTTGTCATTGTAGTTTGGTTTATTTGAAAACCTGACAGAAAAAAAAAGTTCCAGGTATGGAATGTGAGGATTAGCTGTATATCCTGGGGCACTTAAAAAAAAAAATCAGTGGTGGAAAACTGTAGAGAAGTAGCAAAAGAAGTAAAATCTCCAGCTAATCAACTAGAACATATATTTTTCAAGTTTAGAATCAACCTTGAGACTTTTGTGGAATAACTTTGTGGCATTATCGCATTATATACCATTTATCCGTATTAACTTTGGAATGTACTATGTTCAATGTTTAATGCTGTGGTTGATATTTTGAAAGCTGCTTTAAAAAAATACATGCATCTCAGCGTTTTTTTAAAAAATTGTATTTAGTTACGGCCTCTACACTATGTGTTAGCAAAAATGATAATTTTCTGTTTGAGATTTTTGTCTCTTGATTCTTCAAAAGCATTTCTGAGAAGGTGAGATTGGCCCTGAGTCTCAGCTACCTGAGATACCCTGGATTTCACCAGCCACGGAGGAGTTTTGTGTCAACCAGCATTTCCATGTCAACAGAATTGTATATTGTGATGGATCTATCTGTTGTCCCTCTGACCTTGTTTCTTGAAGATTTACTTGTTCCTGCAAGTAAATTCAGCATTTAACTCATGTTATTTAGGATTACATGCATCTTTGGTTAAACCCATGAGGTTCATTCAGTTAAAAATCCAGCTGGGAACTGACCAGAAGATTAAAATCTGACTATGATGGTTTGACCCTTAGAGAGTTGCTCTGAGTGGCCTGTTTCAACACAGACCCACCCAGAGCCCTCCTGCCCTCCTTCCGCAGGGGGCTTTTTCATAGCTGCCCTTCAGGGACTTCCTGAAATGCAGTGGCGCGTACGCTCCACGGAGAAAGCAGGAAACCTGTGGTATGAAGCCAGACCTCCCTGGCGGGCCTCAGGGAACAGAATGATCAGAACTTTGAATGATTCTAATTTTTAAGCAAAATATTATTTTATGAAAGGTTTACATTGTCAAAGTGATGAATATGGAATATCAAATCCTGTGCTGCTATTCTGCCAAGACCATTTAAATGGAGTCAGTGTGCAGTACACTCCACGTGGCAAGATCTTCCAAGCTGCTTTAGAAGTAACAATGAAGAACATGGACATTTTTAATATAGAGCCTGTTTGTCTTTTGTTGTTGTTATTGTTGTTGTTATTCAAACAGGATTCACAGAGTATTGAAAAGTGTATATATATTAAAAAAGGTCATGGGGGGCACTAACTCCCGGCTGGTTTTCCTTTGCTGTGGGATTTGTTGTTTGGTTTTAATGGTAAAGGTGCCCAGCCGCCTGATCCCAGAACTGTACAGTATTGTGGCTGCACTCGCTCTAAGAGTAGTTGATGTTGCATTTTTTAAATTGTTCAAACGTGTTAGAAGCGATGAATGTATATAAAAGCCTCAACTAGTCATTTTTTTTTCTCTTTTTTTATTGTATCAAATTATTTTGCGATCTGGCAACAGAGAAAAGCATCCCTATTTCGTGTTGAGAAGGTTCACACCTGAATCTGAACTCTTCTTTGTGAATGAAAAGGAGCCCTCTTCACATGCTTCTCTTTACCTTGGCCATGGTCAGAGTTAAATAAAATACAAGCACTTTCCAAATTGGGGTCAAAGGCCTTCTTGGTCCTCCTAAGCCCTCACTGCACAAGTACTCTGGAAGAGGGTGAAACTACAGCTGATATGTTCTACAGCAAACAGTTCACCTTAGAAGATTTTGCAGGGGCTGAAAATTCTTGCAGGCTTAATATTTGGATTAAAGTCACATTAGAATGAAGCGCCTTGATATAATTCAAACAACAAAAAAATCTCCCTCAGCTCACTCCGCTCAGCATTTTCAGATGTGGCCCTTCATATATATATATATGACTTTTATTTAATTAGTAAATGTTTACTGCTCATCATCTAAAGACCTAGCTCTGCCCCAGTGGGAAAAATTAGGAAGTGATTATAAGTCAAGAGGAGTTATGATAATCAAGATTAAATATAAATAATTAGGGCAATCATATGTCTAGCTTTTACATCAAGAATCTGTCGAATGAATGAACAGAATTGCAAATAGTCTATGTTTGTAATTAAACTTATCCTAAAACAAATCATTTATAAATGTGAACTTAAACCCCAAATCCAATTGTACTTTTGAGGCAGTGGCTGTTTTTATACTTTCTTATCACTTATAGTTAGTAATGTACACCTTCTCTATCAGAGAAAAACAGGAAGGGCTTGAAATCTAAGCCATCCTAAGGAAATTAGGGAGTCAGTTGAAATTCTATTCTGATCTTATTCCGTGGTGTCTTTTGCAGCCCAGACAAATGTGGTTACACACTTTTTAAGAAATACAATTCTACATTGTCAGGCTTATGAAGGTTCCAATCAGATCTTTATTGTTATTCAATTTGGATCTTTCAGGGATTTTTTTTTTTTTTAATTATTATGACACAAAGGACATTTGTTGCAGGGGTAGGAGGGAGGAAGAATTTTTAAATGAGTAAAATATTCCCAAGTTTGGATCAGGTGGTGGAAGTTTTCAGAATAGACAGAACTGTGGGGTGTGAGGGACTTTTACTAGTTAATATGATGCCTCTGTGGAGGACCTTGTGTGACAAATGAGAAAACATTTTGAGGTTCTGTGGTACGACATTTAGATTGCAAAGACATCAGCACGGCTCAAAGTGCAGCTCAGTTTGGCAGTGCAGTGATATAAATTTCAAGCTGGATATGCCTGATGGGTATTTAAACAGAAATTTGCAGTTTTACCCACCAGGATATTTAATGACAACCTTCTGGTTGTTAGGGACATCTGTTTCTAAATATTTGCAATGCACACGCAGACAAACATTTTTAATAAAATAAAATTAAATAAAACAATGTGAAGCGGAATTGGGTAAGTGATAATGCAAGTCCCTAGCCCTCCCCAATGAATCATTCTATTCCATGTCTTTGGACAACCATGAAATATGCATCTTACTGGGCACAAAGAAAACCAGGTGGAGTACTGCACCAATTCATCTTGACTTCCACAGAAAAATAAAGCCAATGTCCTATTGATGACAAGGTGGTTGCATACCAAGCTCAGCACAGAAAATGAAAATACGTGTGGAAGATGGGAAGGCTAGCTTAATAAGAATAAAAACCCTGGGACTGTTAATAAATATGACCATAGTGTAAATACCCAGTAATTCATGCACCTGAACCTTTTGGGAACTCTGCGGGGGCCTTCCAGATAGCTCATTTCATTACACTTTTCCTTCCAGGATAGCACCTGAAGGAGTGATAGTGAATTAAGTTTATTTTGGGGAAGTTTTCTTTTGGTGTTTGTGTTTATTATGATACCGTCTTAAGTTTTTCACCAAGGTTCGCTTTTGTTTTCAGTTACTGGGCTTGTTTTTGTGTTCAATAAAAATAAGTGTACAATAAGTGTTTTGTATTGAAAGCTTTTGTTATTAAGATTTTTATACGTTTACCTTCCATGGCTGTTTTTAAGACTGGTACATTTAGGGGTGGTTGATATCCTGCACTGTACACACACACAAAAACATGTGATAAGCATACTTTACATAGTTAAGGTCAAGTAAGCCTCCAGTTGGACACCATTAAATATAATGGCACTTTGTTTGTGTTGTTGGAAAAAGTCACATTGCCATTAAACTTTCCTTGTCTGTCCAGTTAATATTGTGAAGAAAAATAAAGTACAGTATGAGATGTTGGTTGCTCCCTGGAATTGTTTATAATGTGCTACCATGATTTTGTCCTGCCATTCATCATCATTAAACAAGACTTTGAAAAGCCTTCTCAACAGGCCAGTAAAACCACCATGAACCCTGCTCTAATGAAGCCCCCAGGGACCAGGTTAAGAGATTGTCTTACAGGTGAAGTCACCTTAAAAGGAGACCCTTTTGTTTCCCGTAACAGTCTTGAGTTCTACTCCCGGAGGCAGCCACTGTTGCTTTGGGTGCGTTCTTCCACAAAGATCTCCCAGCTTCTGCGTTCCATGAAATGAAAGATTGTATGAATAGGAAGGAAACAAGCTGAAACCTCTATCTTGAAATTACCATTTTCAGATAACCAAAGCAGCCAATTGCTTCAGAGCAGGTAAACCCTAAATTGCAAAGGGTCCAATGTTTCCCACTTAGTTTGAGTCTTGATATCCTGAGCCTCAGTCCTTCAAGTCTCTTCACTTAGGCTCAATTAAAAGGACTCTGATAGTAACATCCCTCTGTTGAACATCTGCTGGATACAACACTGTATGTATTTACACTTGTACTCAAACTTTGGATGGTAGGTATTGGCTTCTCCTGTTTTATTGGAGAAAACTAAGGCTCAGACATTAAAAATATACTGTTACAAGAAACAAATTCTCAAATATCATAAGTTACAGAGGCAATGTTTGAGTCCTGGTGTGTCTGACTCCAAGGCCCATGCTCCTTCTTTCAATTTGTGGTCTCCAAGCTGCAGCACATGAAACCTTGAGGGCACAGCCTTTCGGAAGAGTACCTAGGTAGGGGTTGTTCAAAAGACTCGTCGTTCTCAGCACACATGGGGATGCTTTTATAAACTAATCTCCTTGAGAACACTCCTGAAGTCAGGCCAGTTCTCCTCACCCACCTACCATTTCACAATCACCTGTCACACTTTTCAAAAGAGAGGCACACTACTCATCCCCCCTGAATCTCACTGTGAGGCCCTTGCAGTGGTGGAGTGCCTCATCCTGGCCAGGAGAACCAACTGTGTGTGGGTCTTCCCAAGTACCTGTCAGCAAAGTCAGGTGGTAACTTGAAACTGGCCACGGTGGGAGCATTCACACCACACCATGCAAATGAACAAAAGCTACGAAGAGGTTTTTTTTTTTCTTTTCCTTTTTTTTTTTTTCCAATTTATCTGCACAGCATTGGGCATGGCCCTAGGGTATTAAAATTCTTGGGTTACCAGAAGGCACGGCTTGAAATCCTGGAGCTATATTAAACTCTAATGACCGGGAGCAAATCCTTTTGCAAATTGTTTTTCCAATTCTTTACTTTCAACAAAATTGAAAGAGTGCCTAGTCAAGGCAGCCAATCGATTTTTTAAAATGTGATTTTAGACTATAACTCAGAAATTGAAAGAGTTGGATAACATCACTATAACAAAACTCCCACATAGCTGTCGTGTGAACAACACTCCTCAGAGCTTATGTCTGTAAAATGAAAACCAAGAATAGACTTGATGGTAAGCCTTAGCTCTTTCTAGCAATAAGTAATTTCTATTTATGGATATCTTTCTTGGCAAGGGGGATTAAACCAGCCCCATCCATTTCATTAAGAGGTGTGTTTCCAGTGAAATTTAAATTTTATATTGAATTATGATTTATCAAACTTGTAATATATTTATGCATTTTAATCAGTTAAGTAATAATAATAATTGTAATAATTAACCCAGGAAAAACAAAAAAATGCATAGACTTTGCTGTAGAAAATTATGAGAGATTAATCTATTTTAAATGTTCAGTTGTAAAAAATACCATACTTGCATGAAAAGATGTAGAATTGTCCATCTGAAGAGGAAAAAATGCAAAATTTTCAAATGTCAAAAAACAACTCCTAGGTTTTTCATGTTGAGAATGTTGGGTATGGTATTTAGAGTCCCTTTGTATATTATTAAACATTATTATTATATACTATATTATAATATTGTATTATAGATTCCATTTGTATATTATTAAAAAGTGATGTAGCAAATCTATTTTCAAAATATCCATTGTTCAAATAACTTCTCAGGCAAGCTTGTTATTAGCATGTGTCAAAATTCTGTTTCAAACTGGCCTCAAGGGAAGAGGCTCCCATCAAGCCAGCCAATTCAGCAAGTCTTTTTTGGAAGAGACACATATACAAAAAAGAAATGGCACCACAGCAAAGGAGCAGTTAGAGGCTGGTTGACATGTTTTAAGATAGCTGAGTGGGGAACCCAAAGTTCTCAGCAGTTCTTAATCCTATTAAAGTCTATCCGGAAATCACCCAAGCATTTTATCAGGAACCATAATTATTTCATGGAAGGGGTTACATATTACATCATACATAAAAGTTCTGCCACAGACAGTTTGGAGACAATTTTTGCTTTCATACTATTAACAAGGAATTGGAAATTATATCCTTAGAAACTACTTACATTCAAATTTTTTGAATTAAATGTCAACTCAAACACGTGCAAATGTGGTACATGTCTTTCAAATCTCTTTCAGGTGGCACACCAGCAGACTTGTTGGAAGATCCCTTCCCTGGAAGCCTCTCCTGGGACTCTTCTGGACTTTATTGGAAACTAAGGGGCAGATCTGCAGGGAAGGCAGCAGACGCTACCCCGCAGGGCTTTTTATTTAAATTAATCTTTCTGTCAGCATCAAGAAAACAGATAATTGGATAAGAATAATAATTGTAATAATTACTCAATCTGGGAGCAAAGAAGTAAAGCCTGAAGGTTACTAAAATTCATGTAAATGCATAGACTTCACTTTCTTTTTGCAGAAAAGTATGAAAAGCTAATTGATTTTAAATATTAATAAATCTCATCTGGAGTAAAAGGGTGGTTGAAAATATAAATTAGAGAAACAGAAGGAAAAATGCCAAAGTTTCCAGTGTTAAAAAAAGAACTTGTTTCTGTATTTTTCATTGTAGATGGTGTTTGAGTGTCAAATCATTATGGTACTTAGATTGCACTGTAGGCATCTTTAACGCGCTGAAACAGATTTAGTTGGTATTCCTACTCCATGTTTATGGGAAGAGGAGGGAAGGCAATGGATTTAGACTGTGTTTTTTCGTGTCCCGCAACACACTGCCACCAAGTGGAAGATCACATCCCAGATCCGTGTCAACCTCATACTAAGAACAGGGGACTTCCTAGACAGGACCATTCCAAAGCCAATTCAACCAATGCATGATTCTCTTTTAGAAAACACACATATAGAAAAAACCATACAGATGTATTCAAACTGTATACATTGGTATACCAATGTATACAAACCATATACAAATGTATACAAACCGTGAAATGTACACCATAATTTGACATGCAAATACTTTCTACATGAAAAACACTGAAACAAGTTCTTTGGCAACACTTGGAAATTTGACATTATTCTTATTGCTTCTCAAATCCAGATTTTTATCCCTCATTTTATCCTGGATGATTTCTTATGTTTATAATTGATTAGCTTCTTTTTTTTTTTTTTTTGAGTTGGAGTCTCACTGTCGCCCAGACTGGAGTGCAGTGGCCACTCCCGGCCACCGCAGCCTCGACCTGCTGGGCTCCGGCGATCCTTCCGCCTCAGCCTTTCGAGTAGCCGGAATTACAGGCGAGCGCTACCACGCCCAGCGGATTTTTTTTATTTATTGTAGAGATGAGGTCTCGCCAAGTTGCCCAGGCGGGTCTCGAACCCGCGGGCTCAGGCAATCCACTCACCTCAGCCTCCCAAAGGCGCGGGATTACAGGCTGAGCCACCGAGCCCGGCTATCATTTCTTTACTTCATGTAAAAATGATACAATTCATCTCACATGGATTTCAAAGTAAAATGAGAATTTAAGTGTGACTTCTCTGACTTATTTAACCTGAGTCTGAGCTTAACTCAAAGCTACCTCGACTTAAAGACACAAGGCCAGTCTCTTAGTGAGCAGGGGCCTCTCACCTTGGACGCTCTTCCTCTGATCCTCCCAAACCACCTCGCCCACTCCCTTAGCAATCTGAAACTCTTGTCACCTTCGCGCACCCCACCCCAACTCTTTCCCAGGTCCCCTCTTCTCTTTGTCAAGCCTTTTGAGAGAGTTGTCCAAGATTTTCTGCTCCTCCCAGCCTCACTGCCAGACAGAGGGATAGAAAGCCCTTTGGATCCTGAGGGTAGAGGTAAGGAACATGAAGAAGGTGTTTGACCTGAGGACCAGAATCCAAAGAGCAGCCAGACTGCACACCCTCTGACCACTAACCTGCCAGCAGTTTTCACCTTATTAAGATTGGGAGCAGGGAGGGAAGGTAGATGACTGACTTCTTCCTTGACTCTTGTTACTTTGCTGAAAGCTACCTGGCCACAGGAGGCTCTGGAAACTATAAGGGAAGGGGTCATGTAAAAGCTTTCCCAATGTAATGCTAATAAGAGTGATCATGGTAATGATACTGATCATACCAGCTTGTGTTTTGTGCATCCTTCCTATGTGTCCAATATTAAAGTACTTTTCATAGAATAATATATTTAAACTTCCCTACAATCTTATTTAAAAAGGTACTATTTTTGTTCCCATTATAAACAGGAGAAAACCAACATGTGAGGATGTTTCTGATAACTCATCCAAAGCATGCAAATGGGAAATGGGAAAGGAGGGATTAGAATCCATGTTCCTTCAAGTCAGGAGTCAGAGCCTTACCACAGGAGAGCTTACCTCCTGTCTGGCTGCCCTGGGAGTGGTTCTCACAGCAATGATGAAGGCTGAGTGGACCCTCAGGACAGGTGGTAGCTGGTGAGGCAGGGCGGAAGGTGCAGTCGGGGCCTAGGATGGTGAACTGGCAAAGGGGCAAACTTTAAAGGGAACAGCAGGGTACTTAGACAACTTGGATGTGGCTGTGGAGAAGGAGTCAAAGTTGTAATCCGTGGAGTTGGAGCTGGAGATGCAACTGAGGCCAGACAATGTATGTTTGTCTGGCCATTCAGAGACCAGATGGCCGAACGCACGGAGGAGCCTAGAAGGAGGAGATGGGTGTGCGACTCGCCACCTGCAGCTTCCAAATCCAGGCGTGGGCATGCTCAGAAGCTTCCCAGCAGGAAACTGCGGCGTGGCTGTAATCTAGAGTTTGGAGAAACTCACCTCCTTCTGTAGGCGTCAAAGGAAAGGGGGCTGGGACCCATTCCAGATGGGGAGGAAGTCCCATCTCTGTCCCTTAGTCCCGTGGGGCGTATGTGCGAGACGATCATCAATTCCATGAACATGCCAGACACAGAGAATGCACCTGTCAATGATCATCTTTAGGAGGCTTTCTTAACCAGGGACTCTAGCCAAATGGATACTAAACTGCAAAAAGCCCCTGAAAACCATGCTCTCAGTTAAACAAAACAGAGTCCTTGTTTACACTAGAAGGCTAAGAAACTCATCTAACTCTGCGAACAGACTGTCTTAGATTTAAAAAAAAGAAAAAGAAAAACACACATACACAAATAAATAAATAATTGTGTGGCTTCGAGCTAGAGAAGGAATGCATTATGAATCTCATCTAGCTCTGCAGTGAACGAATGGGCCATAGGGCAGGCTAGGTGTGGGGACATGGACAATCAATTCAGGAGAGCACTTCCTCCCCAGGCCTGGAAGTTCCTTTCACCTGATGAATAAATGAATGGCTGGTCCTCCGCAGCCAAGGCCCAGAGAACCTAAGAAAGGGAGGCTTGGGCTCCAAGGACATAGGAATAAAAACAGGACCACAGAGGCTGAATAATTCTTCTGTACTCTGCCACATTTTCTTTCCAGCAGTCAACAGACCAGAAGGCCAGGTGTTTTCCAAGGGCTCCTACAGCTGGAAGTAGTTCAGGGAGTGCTGCCCCCACAGGCTCCTCAGGGTCCCTGCTGAGAGGTCAGAGACTGCAGGCAGTTGTTACAGAGTGTTACAGTTAATACACTCAAGCATCTCTAAGGAGCCAAGTTCTGGGGGACCTTCTATAGGCAATTGGAGTTCCGAGAGAGATGAGTAAGGTCTGGCAGGTGGGTGAGGGATCTCCCATTGCAGTCTGGAGAGAACCCAGTGGAAACCATTTCTGTCCCTAGGGCTCTGTCTCAGCTCATGCAGATTCTTTCATGGAAGCATCCCCCGAGGCAGCCCTGTTGGGCTCCCTTCAACTTGAGACCCTGGGGAGGACAGGGGACAAAAATGGTCACCTGAGGATGTGTCATCTTAGAGGGCCCCTCTGGTCTCTGGGCCTCAGCTTCTTATCTCTGGGAATAAGGGAATAGAACATCTCTAAGGGCCTCAAATATCTGTCTGACTTCCTTGGCTTTGTGGTACAGATATCTGGCCAGTAGGACTAGATAAACTTGTGCTGTTGCCTGGTGCTATCTCAGAATAAACCCAGTCTATCTCTGGGGATAATCTGGTTTTCTTGTCAAAATGGGCTGCCTCTGGTGCTCCACTAACCCACTGCCAGCAAGGCAGAGATCAGGGGTGAGAAAAGTGGGGTGCTCACCTTAAGGGAGAATTATAAGAGGGTGCCACAAATCTCAGTAATCAAAATTAATATTTAAATCTAATACTTTTTTTAAAAAATCAGAATCATTGCAAAAAAATCCATGATCAACAAAACATCAAATTTTAAGTAAAGAATCGGTGTTGCCAGTTTCTCCCTTTGCCTTAGGCACTAAAATGCCTCTGCACAGCACCCTTGTTGATCCTGTCCTGACTTGAAATTGTGTTCTTTATATTATCTCCCATAAACCTCACTAAAACCCTAGGAGGTCAGGATTACCTCTCCCTACCCACAAGCAGAGAAGTCAAGTGACTTCCCTGGTGACTAGAAACTGACTGGAGGTCAGTTCTGTATGATTGCCTCTGCCTCCCACTCCAGCCCCCCCACCCCCAACTCTTTTCATTGGTGTTCTCCTAAAGATGCTCATAGCCCACTGGTGGACACAGATGAAGATGGTTTTCATTGTAATTGTTCTATTTTCATCTTAATATATCACAGAAAAACATACTGATGTATTAAAGTGTGGGTTCATACATATTATTACTTAGAAGGAAGCCAAATAAAATTAAGATAAATATCAGGGTGTTGAATTAAGAAAAACGGTCAAAGTGATTCTTGGATATGGCAGCCATCCGGGTCTGAGGCCACTTTCTTGTCCTTTGGCCTTGGGCAAGTTGCTTACCATTTCTGAGCCTTGGTTGTTACAACTACATAATTATCTCCAAGCTACCCTATAGTTAAGACATTCTTGAACTTGAGATTCATTTCTCTGTTGTCTCCTTTAATTTCTCTCAGGAACCAGCGGCTACTTAGGGATCCCAGCAGGCTGTCCCTGGGTAGTACACAGGCTTGATCTCTCCCCAACTCTGACTCCCTACTCGGGTCCTGGTTGCTCTTGTTGCCAGGACAGTGTCAGTCTTGGCAGTCGCAGGAGGCTGGGCCCCACCCAGGCCTTGGGATGATGACAGCCTAGCTGTGTCTTCCTACCCCCTCACCTCAATTCCAGTGGGGACAGGAATTAATCCAAGTCTTCTCAGAGCTTGGAAGGGGCTGGACTTCAGTCTTCCCCATCTCCCAGCACAACTTGCAGGTAGCAGCAATTCCTAATTTGCATTCCTGTAGCACCTGCCCTTGAACCCCATTCACGTGAAGCCCTGAGCACCCCCACTGCCCAAGAGAAAGAGAGAAAGCACCCAGGCTCTGCTTTGATCTCTGCCACTCAGTTGCTACCGGACCTTGGGCACTTTGCTCCACCTCTTTGAGTTTTGCATGCTTCATATTTCAAATGAAGGTGGAATAAATGCTTGCCTCAGATGACTTCCACATGAAACAAGGTTTGCACAATGTTTAGACCAATATCTGCCCTTTAGAAAGTGATTCATAATTGTCAGTTCTGTCCTTTCCCCACCCACCCCCGCTTCTACCCAACTGTGACCTAAAAGACTCTTTTTGACACACATCCTGTAACCTGTTTCTACCCAGTGTTTCTTTTCGTAGCCTCTTGGTACCCAGCATCCTGTTCTCATTGTCCTCCCAAGAACAAAGGCCCATTTCTAAACCTAAAACAATGAATCTCCCAAAACTGATCCAGTATTCCTAGCTTGACACCATTTAATGGTGTATCCTGAGTCCCTGCAGCACCTAGAACATTCCCTACTTGAAGACCTCTCTAGCAGAGGCTCAGATCCTCAGTGATTGCACTCACTATCTTTGGACTTTTCTGATAAAATGCTTTTGTGAATTCCATGATGAGAATTATCATCTTCTAACTTTACTCATCATTCCTTTCTTGGAATCTCCCTTTAGGTATCTAAATTCAGCCATGACGTCCCTGACATTCTCTTTCCTAAGTGGATTATCACAATTCTTCATATGTCATGGGTTAAGTCCAGATCAGTGTTCTCTGATGTACCACTGTGAGCTAGATTCCTCCTCATGACCCTCACCTCATGTTGTAATGTGGCAGGCAGGGATCTGAGAGGGTTTGTGCATCCAAATTCCCCAAATGCATCCATTCTGAGGCGGGGAGCATTTTGCCTTCTGTAGGGCTCCTGCACGTCTAGAGGTAATTCATCTCAACAGATTCCTGTGAAAAGCAGGCAACTCTTGCTCCCTGAAAACATGATTCTGAAAAATAGAACCAAAAGGGTCCCCAGTGTGAAGTCTGGCAGAAAGAAAGTGATCCATGTTTGCTGAGTAAGTCAAAATGAAGAGAGTCTCAAACACAATTCAACTGCACCCCATGTTTAATAACTTGGAGTGGTCAGGTAGAAAAAATCAGGCATCAGAGACGCCATATTTTATATTAGGATCTGGCTCTTTACTGCTGGAGAAACCTGGGGACTGTTCCTTCACTTCTCTTGCTGCTATGTCTTACTTATAAAAATGAGGCTAAAAATACCTGCCCCAGGTATTTTAATAAAGGATTACTGTAAGATAAAATATTCAAGGCTCCAGGCACACAGTGGGAGCAATAACAGGCAGATATTTTACTTTTTTATTGTAGTCTTCTATAATATCTATAGATTTTATCATTCATAACACTAATCAAATTAAATTGCAAGATTCTGTTTCATATGTATCTGCCTCCCCGTGTGTTGCCCAGAAACACTCTTTGGGTGTTAATTATAGACCCGTCTTCCTAATCTGTGAGCACCTAGAGAATGAATCTGTATCCTACTCACTTTGGTATCCCCAGCACCTGGCACCATGTTTATTGAACTTAAAGCACTTAAAGGTCCTTTGCCATGGAGAAAAGCCTGTTCTGAGTGGCAGAGACCTCAGTAGTTCCTGCCAACTTCCCTTTCTGTCTACAGGGGACATTCCAGAAGGCAAAAAAGGTGAGACTGGGCCAAACAGCCTCACAAATATCTCTATAGCAACAGCTAGACCTGTCACACACAAAGGATTCTGGTTAATTATGCAGTCAAAGGTCAAGTAGTCGGGGTGAGACCTCCTGGCCAAGTATGCCTCTCAGAACGAGGCTGGCCATCCTCATTTTCACTCCTTCTTTCCCAAACCTTAGGGTTATACAAGGTCAAGACAATAACCAAGAGTGCCTTAGAGATATTGTTGTAGAAATGGGGAATAGGTTGGCCTGGAAATAGTCTGGACCTATTCTTGTAGAAATAAGGAATTACCTCATCTAGAAATGTTCTGGGTCTCATATTACTTTGTGGGTTTTTTGCACCTTTTTAGACCGCAGCTATCTGGAGCTCTGATACATCTCTTACCCCACCTTTCCTCTCTTCCCAAATGAACCTTGCAGCCAGTTCTGTGAATAACCCACTGTCTTCAACCACACACAGTACCCTCATAATTCTGGCTTCACAAAACAGTACCATAAAAGGAACCTGAAAACAAATGTTCACACTTGGCAAGAAAAGAGAAGGTAGAGAAATAAATGATCGCTCCAAAATAGCATCTCCCCAACCACATCAAAGATGCAGCCAGAAATACACTCTCCCTCCTTTTAATGATTTAACAAATAGCATCTCCTTTGCCCTCGAGAGCATTTCTAAGAAAAACACATGTTTGGAATCTAGCCCTGTGCACCTAACCAGGAGAGACTGGGTACTCATTAGAACACACTGGGAAGAAATAGACAAAAATGACCCAGACTGAGGCTGAAGTTTGCTGGTTCAGAGGATGGCCCTGCGTGACATGTCATAGCACAGGGAGAAGGGAACATCCTCCAGGGAGTGGCTGACCAGAATTGTGTGTGTGACTTTGGGAAAATTGCCTCACCCCTCTGACACGGTTTCCTAATGACTCTAGGATCAAAGAGCCATGTCCCTTGAAGGAATGCAGAGAAATTCACCTCAAGGTCCTGCCCAAACTCCTGCTTCTCCTCTGTTAAAATTATCTATTACAGGAAAAGAGGAAGGACATAATCAGGCCTGGCCCGACCATTTTACAAAATAATGCCTGTCTCTTAGGTTCATTCAGCTTCCAAAGAGAATTCTTTACGTGTCATTCTCTGTCTCTCCCATCCATTTATGTAACTCCTCTTCTTCCCCCTCTTATAACCCGTTTTTACCAAAATACAAACTCCCATTCTTTCTGTATCAATCTGCCTCAAGCTAGTGATTTTTCAGTGAATCTTTAGGGGGCCAAGGGCCATGGACCCCACACCTTCCCCTAACAATTGTGTTACAAGGAATAAAGAATAAAGCTTAAGAAAACATGCTTTGAAAACACATAAAGCAACCACTGTTTGAAAGGAAGGGCTTCTTGGATTAAAATAAACAAATGAGCAAAGTAGACTCAATTGCTCTTAAAGAATGAAGATGAGACCCTTATAAAGGATATATATAATCCTGTGAATTAAACATTAGTTTCATTTAACAGAGGGGGAAACTGAGGTTACTCAGTTATTCCTTTGATGTCCCAATATTGCACAGCTGGAGCACCTGGAACAGCAAGGGGATGGGCTGCCACACCAAAGCCAGTCCACTTGGGCAGCTCTTTAGGAACTAGGAGGAGGGCAGTTGACAAATGAATAGGGGTCACGTAGTTCTGCAGCCTGGCTACACTCATTCTGGGGAAGTTCTAAATCCTGGTCCACAAAAGGCAGGGCTGCTGCTCAGGCCATCTTCAATCTGCAGCCTGCAAAAAAGCCCATATGTGTCCTGCACAGAGGACAAAGTGATCCTTGAGGCAAGGTCACTATAATACAGACAGGATTCTCCTCTTTCCTCTTACTCCAGCTGGAAGAAGGATGAGTTTTTATGACCAACTACATACAGGAGAAAATCCATGTGAGCCCAGGTATCCCAAAATATACCCTGGGGACCTTTTGGAAGCCCTGGTCTCATCCATTACTCACTGAGCATCAGCTGTGTTTTTATTAAGCATCTACTGTACTGGGCACTAGATTTCTCCTTCTGAGGCACAGAGTTGACGCTTTCTGCACCTTCCCCAGGGTGTTCCAAGGAAAGAACAGACATTTGCAGAGATGGATCCTTAGGTTTTAGCAGTTGTCAAAAAAGCAAGCAGGGAGGGCTGCTTGGAAAATGCTGGAGACTGCAGTCTTAAGCCCAAACTTCAGGCCACTTGTGTGCATTCTATCTCTTCCCAACCAAGGTAGCATCTATCCAGGCGTCACAACAAGCATCTCCTTTTTGTAGGTCTCATAATCTGTGGGGACATCTGATTCTGCACAAGTTCTGGGTTTGCCTAAATCCTGAGTCCCAGGGCTTGGGTTGAAACACATGTGATTCTGGGAAACTGAGTAGGCTGGGAGGGAGATAGCAAAGGGGCCAGGGAGGTAGTTCAGAGATATCTAAAATTTCCTCGGGAAACAACAAAACCAATATCACTCAATATCATGCCCCAGAGACCCTCAGTGGTCTGGGGCAGTTCCCTGGAATCTGTTACAGCCTGATCTGATCAGGTTCTTATGCCCATTGCCCAGAAAAACAGACTGACAGCAGCTGTTACAGTAGAAAAAGGGTTTAATATCGCACAGTAGCTGAGTGAAGAGGATAGGAGGTATTTCTCAAATCTGAGACTCTTAGACTAGGGTTTTAAAATAAATTGGGTAGGCAGGGAAGCTAAGGAATAGGTGCTACTGATTGGTAGGGGTTAAAATCATGGAAGGTATCAAAACTGTCTTCACGTCACAGAGACTGTTTCTGGGAGGGGGTTATAGGAGTGGTGAAGCCAGTTCCTTGGTATATGTCCTGGGTCCAGGTGGGGGCCTCAGGTCCATCAGAGTATAAAGTCTGAAAAATATCTCAAACATCATTCTTAGGTTTTATAATAGAGAGGCTATCTAAAAAGGAAGTCCTGTAACCACCGGCTACTGAACCCTGGGAAGTAAGCAATTATAGAGGTTTATGGGAGGTGGGATCCCTGGAGATTAGAGCTCCTTACACCCATTGGCTGATCAAATTTTAGGATGTCATCAAGGAGATCTGTGCAAACTTAGACTTGTTTTTTAAGGGAAAATATGTTTATCAGTCTCCACAGCAGTTTCTCCTCTCCCCAGGGATCAAAACGTGAAGATAATCAACTGCTCTCTATTGAAGTGAAAGCAAACTTAGAAACAACAAATTTGTTAATTTCTAATCTTTGCTGTACCTTCGCAAGGCTCAGTTTTCTTCTACAGTTTTTATCCCACGGCCTTATATTCATTTTATGTGAGTGGTTTCAAATACTTACTGCTAAAAATAAAGTTTGTCTACAAGTTTTTATCATCAGACATATCAGGGACTCACTAAACAAGGGGGATAAATCCTTGTACCCAAATATGAGGCTTCATCATTTATAATCTTAAGAAAATCACCTTTCTGAATCTCATTTTCCCCATTTGTAAAGTTAAATCTGGATTTGGATTACACCAGATAGTCCCAGATGTGGGAGCTATAAACTAATACCGAATATATGAGATAGCTGAAGCAATATGAGATATTTGAACCAGATCTTTATTTTGTCAAGTAAGGATATAAAAAACAAACAAGCAAATAGTATTAACCCACACACCACATTCTATTTCTCTCATGAGTATTTCTCACAGGATGAAGCATTTAAAAACTTTAAAATTAGCCAAACCTAAGTCTCAGAATAAAATATTCAAATGTGACACATTTGGTTTCGTTTCTGTGGACAACAGAAAAAAAAATCAAAATTCTTCCAAAATGTGTTTTAAAAGGTTTATTCTGAGTCAAATATGAGTGACCATGGCCCATGGCACAGTCTCAAGTGGCCCTGAGAAAAGGTGCCCAAGGTGGTAGGTTTATAGCTAGTTTTATACCTTTTATGAGGACAGCAGTTTACAGGCAAGGATGTAAATCAATATATGTGAGGTGTGCATTGGTTTGGTTCAGAAAGGGAACACTTTGAAGCAGAGGCTTAGAGGTCATAGGTGGATTCAAAGATTTTCTGATTGGCAGTTAGTTAAAAAGGTCATCTTAAGCTATGTCTAAAAAATTTGAAATGCTTAAGTTAAGCTAAGGTGGGCTGGGGAAGACAAGGTTCTTGTTATGTAGATGAAGCCTCTAAGTAGCTGGCTTCAGAGAGAATCCCTGGCAAATGTCTTAAAAGTTGTCAGATTCTTCCTAAGGAAGGAGATTCTCTCGACAGATGCAGAATTCCCCAAGCGATGGCTTTGCAGTGTCATTTCAAAATATGTCAAAGGAACATATTTGGGGTAAAATATTTTAATTTCCATCTTTATCTGTTATGTGAAGTCAGGCTAGAATCAGGTTGGAAAGTAAGCCACATTATATTGTTAATAAAACCCAACTGATGAGACTTTATGGTTTGAAGGGTATGGTTCCCCAGGCCTCTTAGTTAGAAATTTTGGCAGTAGAAAAAAAGTCAAAGTTTAGTCCTCATTGCCCCACTTACCGCACTGATAAATAACTAATAAATAACTGTTATCTAAAATATACACAGAACTCTTGAAACTCAACAACACAAAAAATCAGATAATCCAATTTTTTAAATGGGCAAAATATCTGAACATATACTTCAACAAAGAAGATAATCGAACTGAAAATAAGCATGTTAAAAAGATGTTTACTAGCATATGTCATTAGGAAACTGCTAATTAAAACAAAAATTAGACACCTCTCCATACCTATTAAAATAACCAATATCAAAAACAATAACAACACAAAATGCAGGTGAAAATGTGTAACAGCCGGGCTCGGTGGCTCAACCTGTAATCCCGTACCTTGGGAGGCTGAGGTGAGTGGATTGCCTGAGCCCACGGGTTCGAGACCCGCCGGGGCAACTTGGCGAGACCTCATCTCTATAATAAATAAAAAAATCAGCCGGGCGTGGTAGCGCGCGCCTGTAGTTCCGGCTACTTGGAAGGCTGAGGCGGAAGGATCACCGGAGCCCAGCGGGTCAAGGCTGCGGTGGCCAGGAGCGGCCACTGCACTCCAGTCTGGGCAACAGAGTGAGACTCCAACTCAAAAAAAAAAAAAAAAAAAGAAAGAAAATGTGGAACAACAGAAATCCTCATTCATTGCTGCATTGCTGGTGGGAATGCAAAATTATGCAGCTATTTTAAAAGATAGTTTGGCAGTTTCTTACAAAACTAAGCATACTATTACCATGCTATCCAGAAATTGTGCTCCTTGGTATTTACTCAAATGAGTTGAAAACTTATGTCCACACATGGATATTTACTGCAACTTTATTCATAAGTGCCCAAACTTAAAAGCAACCAAGATGTCCTTCTACTGGTGGAGAAACTATGGAACATCCAGAAACAACGGAATGTTATTCAATGAACAAAAAAATGTTACTAAACCAAGAAAAGACATAGAGGAAACTCAAACACATAATACTAAGTGAAAGAAGACAAAAATTATAGAGACAAAAAAAAAAAAATCAGAATCAGTGGTTGCCAGAGGTTAGAGGGAAGAACAGGATAAGTAGGCAGAGCACAGGAGGCTTTTTAGGGCAGTGAAACTATTCTATTTGCTTCTCAATGGTGGACATGTATCATTATTGTGTATATTAGTCCAAACCCAAAGAATGTACAATACTGAGAGTGAACCCTCGTGTAAACTTATGGATGTTTGTTGATAACAATGTGTCAATGTAGGTTTGTCAACTGTAACAAATGTACCACTCTATTGTGGGATTTTGATGGTAGGGAGGCTGTGTGTATGTAAGGGCAGAGAGCATTTGGGAAATCTTCCTTTTAATTTTGCTATGAGCCTAAAACTGCTGTTAGAATTAGTCTACTTAAATAATAATAAAAAAGATAAAGAATAGTGAATGTTAAAGAGTATTGTCTTGATTAGGTAAATATTTTATTATAAAACCCTTGCTTTACATATTCACGCATATACCAAGTCTCAAAGAAATTGTACCTGTTACTATGGGTCATGGTCAAAAAATGTGAAAAATCACTGGATTAGAGCATTTCTGAGATCCTGAGATTGTTTCTTCAAATGAAAAAAGGTATTATAATAATACTTCTGTGTCTTAAATGGTTGTGAGAACCAACTGAGATGAAAGATGTAGAAAAGACTTAGAGGGAGGCCATCTCATTCTGCACTGACACGCATTGCTTCCTTGGGATCCTTGACACCCATTCACGTTTAGAATTTGCACTAAGTGGCTGAGAAAGAGGATGAGTATCAGATTTTGTTTTAATGTAATGTAATAATACTTCTCTACCCATAGATACATTAAACCTCTTTGGATGTCTATGCTCCTGGTTCCTAGATCAATTAAAAACATGTAGTATAGATGTGACACAATGTTGGTGCTTGATAAACATAGGCTACCTTATTCTGCAAGTGGTTGATGTCTTGGGTAAATGGACAAATGAATAGATTGATGAATCAATAAATCAGTCATCAGTCAGTCAAGAACAAATGCAGCAAGAGCACATCATTCAGGCCACTGTTGAATTATCTGGTCTCTAGATACAGTTTAGCAGGAATTGGCATTAAACCAATTAAACCAACTTTTCAACTTGCTGCATTTCCTCCCCCACTGTGATCCTGAGCAAATGTGCACATTCAAATGCTTTCTTGCACAGTGTAACATCCAGAGCTGCTTCAGTGAAGGGCATGCTATGAATGGCCCAGGACTGGATCAGTCATGCACACACATTCACTCCCCAGTTCATTGGCATGTGGACTGAACATGTGGACTCTGTGCTAGGGTCCCCAGAGGAAAAGGGCGCACCCCAGAGCTTGAGGAGTTCATACCCAGGTAGATGCTGGAGATGAGAAATGAAGCACCAAGAGGAACTGAGGAGGAGGAAACTTGGGTTTATTGAGCACCTGCTCGAGCAGGGCATGTCACATACACACATGCACTCATTATCATTTATTCAAAGATGGAGCCTTGGAGATACAGATTTCACATCTCTGGTCAGTGCCAATTGCCCACCATTAGAGAAATACAAGTGAATGGTCACTCCACACTCTTGTTTTATAATTAATGTGATTGAAACCAACAAGAGGAACTTGAAGGAGTCCTACCCACAGTTTAGAAACCAAATTAACACTAAAGGGTAGGCTCCTCTGCACAGGTATCCCAGATACAAGATCCCACAAAGACATTCTCAACCCATGGTCATTATTCTCCTTCTGCAATTCTGAAGCAATGAGGAGACTGGGGTGCTCCCTAAGGGCTGATACTGTACTCTCCGCATGCAATTTCCATCAGGAGGTGGAAACTTTCTTCATGGTTGCAAACTTTTTCTCTTCCTACGTCATTTTCCTGGGAAGTGGCAATGTTTGGATTATTTCCTCCTGGGCAATCTCTGGGCACGACTGAGAATAGAAGCCCATTGGCTCATTTTCTACAATTTTTCTTTCAAGGAAAGAGGTAAATTTGTCAAGTGTCTGGTCAAGGTTTCATAGCACCAAGAGTTTCCTTAAAATGGGCAGTTACGCTTCAGATGGAGGCTGTCAGAAGAATGGAAAAACAATTCCCTGCCCCACAAATCAAGTTTTCCCAACTTTAAAGGAGTGGGACACAACTCACAAAGCATTCGTATATGAAATAATAATAATAATTAACAACAATAATAATATTAATAATAATCTGACCGACCGGCAGCATCTGTTGGATTTAATAATTTTGAGGTCTCTCAGAAAATCAAACAGAAAACAAACAATAAAAGAAATAAAGAAAAATAGAAACATGTAGCTGAGATGTTTCAAGCCCACTGGGCTTTGAGTTCAAGTTTTAGAAATCCACTGCAGTCTTCTGGCTTTCTGGAATCTTCTAGGGGCCCTTCACATTACTTGGCCGGGCAGCAAGACTGGCAAAGTAGGCACACTGGGAAGGGTCACACTGGCCAGGGGGGCCAGGTGGACCTGGGGGGCCAGGATGCCCAGCTGGTCCTGTCTCCCCTTGAGGGCCAGGGGTCCCGGGAAGTCCATCCTTAGCATAGCCAGGTTCCCCAGGTTGACCTGGTCCAAAAAGCAAAAAGAAACAAAAGGTAGTCCAAGGTCCTTTGGGGAGCAAATGGGCCCTGCCTTCACAGCTTTCATCCACTATAAACCCAGGACTTGAAACAACTTCAGAGAGACCATGCCCATGGTCTGGGACCTCTGAGCAACTAGGATAGTCAACAAGAACAACAGGTAGCCTTAACTATGTGAACTAGGACCGTGATTCTGGTACCATCAAAGAGATGTAATCCAGGATAGATCTAGACCAGGGTTTTTTACTTAAGAATCAGATGAGAAACAAGGCCATCTAGGCTCTTACATGGTTCTAGAGATGTGTCTGAATGAAGAGGAGGACACCAAGTCCTTCCTGATCAATAACCATCAACCCCAGTTTATATGTCCTTAGAGTTACTTGGTGACATTCCATTATTCAATATCTGACTTGTCCCAAATCTTCTATATTTCTTTCAGCTTTATCTGCATGTTAAATTTGAACCACATACTGGGACTACATTAATCTATTCTGAAAAATCATGGTCAAAGACAATATCCAGGATGTAAGTAATTGACCCTTAGCCTCAAATTTAGATCCAGAAAATATTACTCATAGTAAACTTCTGACTCTCTACTTGCATCATAAGGTAATATATAATCAATATATCTTCCTTTTTAGCTTTGGCAACTTAGAACATCAGTGCAAAGTATTATAGCTAATTCTAATAGTGATATTTCTTGTTAAGTCTTGGCCATTGTCTTGTCAGAAGACTTCCTATAAATTAACAAAAAGTAAACTTTTCCCTTAAAAAATATCTTTAGACATTTAATGAATTCTGTTAATACTTATTAGGCTATTAATCTATATTTCTGCCTAAATCAAGTCTTGAGACCAGCAGTGTTATTCATTCTTTCAGCTAGGAACCACTAAAATGTGTTCACTCTCTCACCTTCACATTGGAACAATGATTTCCTCTAATTATTTCTGTTCTTCTTTTTAATTTTTATTTTAAACTGGCTTATTTTTAAAATATTCTTAATATCATGAGATATTTTTAAAGTAGGCATGTATAAAATAAATATTTCTAATATAGTCCTAATTATCTTCTCCAATGAAAATAATAAAAAATGCCCACTATAGAAAATTTGGAATATCATAAAGCTATAAATACTAAAATTTAAATTATCTATAAGCCCAATATTCAGTAATGACCTCAGGTAGATATTTAAATTAGAATTAAATAAGAAATAGTAGTCTCAATGAAGTGGAGTTTGATAAATATATATTCTAGTTTCTTCCACCTTCTACATCGACACCTAATCTTGGAACATGATTATTGCCATATTATGGAGATTTTCCAGTATTGCAACTAGGTAGGATGACCAACTTGTCCCAATTTTCTCAGTTATATTCTGGTTTTACAACTGGCATCCCTGTGTCCCAGGAACCCTGTTAGTCCCAGGATGGAAGACCATCCTGCCACTGAGGCAGCATCCCCCAAAGCATATTGTGAGAAATACTAAGGGGGTATTCACAAGTGCATAGTGACAGAAAAAGGACTTCTCTTTCAAGTGAGTTTAGAAAATGCTGGATTAAACAAAATAGGCACTGTTTCCATATGAGGCTCCTTAGCACTTACGATAGTTAATATACACTTGGAATGCTGAAAGGAAATATGTTCCCCAGCATTGTTGCCTGGACTGATTTAGCCCAGGATTCATTTTTTTTTTCTCCAGGATTCAGTTTTCTTATTGGTTTCTTGCTGTTTTCTTCATAAGTCAAGGAGCTGGCATTTTAGGAATATTTAACACAAATAAGTTAGTGATCTCTGTTTCCTCATCAGTTGAACCTAACACCTTCTCTCTACCCTTTCCTGAGTACTGTGCTGTGTGGGGTTAAAGTCCCGCTGTGTGTCTCTTACCTCCATGTGGCTACCCCTACCCCTGAGACCCTGGACCCTATTCATACCTGGGATTCCAGGGGGCCCCATCTCGCCTCGAAGCCCAACTCCGGGTACACCTGGGTCACCTTTGGCTCCTCGCTCACCTGGATAAAAAAAACAAGCAAACAAACAAACAAACAAACAAAATACCTTTGAGGATACAGACCTATGAGGAGGGCAGAGACAGGGTGTCCTACCTACAGAACATACAGGTGCAACCCTGGGCTGTTGCATCCTTTCACTCTAACCATCCTAACCCACCCTGCACACAAGCACTCACTCCACACTATACCTCCCATTCCCATTCACCACACACACAAACATACACACACACTCAAATACACACATTAAGAAATATGTGCATGAGATCACCCCCAAATAGAAACTCCCTTCTAAACCATGCTCAAATACACCTGTATTTACACATGAACATTTGCTCAAGCACACACCTACCCAATGCCAAACACACATTCACAAACATGTATATTATCAAATACATACATGCATTCATATACACAAACAGACTGACTCATACAACCGAATGTATACACCTACACACTCATATATATTGTATACACACAAGTCCACATAAATACCCATACACATGTCTACGCTTCCTGTTTCTCATGGCATTTTACCTGAACCTTTATCAAGAAGGAATTGGGTAGTAAATAAATAAATTCAACATGCTAGGTTACATGGCCATATGCAGCGATAAGTGAAACACAACTCTACTGTCAAGAAGCTTGAAATCTAACAGGAGAGATGAAACAGGGCACAAAAACATTCTAATATGAGACAGAATGTGATAAGTATCATCATAGGAATTTAAAAAAATACACTACAGATATTCAAAGGAGAGAGGGATACATTCCCCCTGGGAGAATATTAGCGATCATATTTGAATTCAGATTTCACAGATTTGATTAAACTCTTTCACAACTGGTTTCTTAAGTCAATCACCTTTTATTTCCCAGCCATATTGTTTCCAAGATATCTTCTGGATGCAACATATCATATTTTATTTGTCATTTCAATTGAAATTTTGCTAGTTCATTGGGACTCTAGACCATTCATTTTTATTATAATGATTACATTTGGTCAGTATTCTGCCATAGTCTGATGTTCTCTATGTTTTTTGCTTTTTTGTTGACATTTATTTCATATATTTTGTTTTATGAAGTAATATAGGTAGGACTAGAATACACAAATTTAACAAGATGTGTTTTAACAGGAGAAACAACAAAGGAAATGGATAAATAAAGAAGCAATTTAAAAACAAGAGATCAAAAAAATAAGATGTTAGGGGCTTCCGTTTCTTTAACTCTGAGTCCTTCCTTCTCCACCCCATACTTACTCCTCCTCAGAAGGGAGTGAATTATGAGGTTGGTTTTCTACTATTTTTAATCTTTATTTGAAATTACCTTATGTTAAAAATATTCTCAATATTATAAGCTATTCGAAAGCAAGTAAGGCATTAAAAAATGGTTTTTAGCTGGGCTTGGTGGCTCAGTCTGTAATCCCGCGCCTTGGGAGGCTGAGGTGAGTGGAATGCCTGAGCCCGCGGGTTCGAGACCCGCCCGGGCAACTTGGCGAGACCTCATCTCTACAATAAATCAAAA
>CAUYQG010185386.1:0-13774 GCA_963574415.1 Tarsius wallacei
AGGTGAGTGGATTGACTGGGCAACTTGGCGAGACCTCATCTCTACCATAAATCAAAAAATTAGCCGGGCGTGGTAGCGCGCGCCTGTAGTTCCAGCTACTTGGAAGGCTGAGACGGAAGGATCACCGGAGCCCAGCAGGTCGAGGCTGCGGTGGCCGGGAGCGGCCACTGCACTCCAGTTTGGGCGACAGAGTTAGACTCCAACTCAAAAAAAAAAAAAAAAAACAGAGATGGGGTCTCTCTATGTTGCCCAGGCTGGTCTCAAACACCTGGCCTCAAACGATCCTCCTGCCTCGGCCTCCCAAAGTGCTGGAGTTATAGGTGCGAGTCACCACACCCCAAAAAGTTTTGAGCATGCATTCTGTAGGCACTGGGTCTAGGTGCTAGGGATACAGAAGTGAACAAAACAGACAAAAACCTCTTCCTCTGAGACTTAACATCCCTGTGAGTGGACTTAAGAACAGATAATTTTCAAAATAAATAAGTATAATATGTTGGACAGGAGCTGGTGATAAGAATTATGGAGGAAAACAAAGCAGAAAAGGGAATGGGAGGTGACAAGAGGGAGGAAGCCTCCCAGGGACAGTGACGTTTAAGCAAAGACATGGTTAGTTCCATCTTGCGCATGAGGAAACTGAGACTCAGAAAAGGTAAGTGACTTGTAAGTGGCTGCACAGCTAGGAAGAGGATGAACCAGGAGGCAAACATGGGCAGTCTGGCTCCAGAGTTCCTCTCACCCACATACTCCCAAGGCCTCATTCGGGTAGCAGTGTGCCACCACCAGCCCGCAATGCGAGTGTGTTAATGCATGTGTGGGAGTGCACAGACTTTTCTGACCTCCCAGGCAGGTGGCCCCAAAAGCAGAGAAAAGCCCCCGGAATTTGCCGTCAGTCCCAGGTGAAGAAATGAACTCCTTCTTGAAGAAGCCACAGAGGTGACAGCTCTCACGGGACGGGCGCAGACCCCTGAGTCGGGCCACGCAGGGACCACGGAGAATACACTCGACACAGCCCGCAACTCGGCACCAAAGCTCCGTCCATCTCCTCCCTCCTGGCTGTCGGGGCTTCCGGCGGCGCCCCAAGAACCACCCCCACAAGCAGCCACGGCCACTGGGCTCAAGTCACAGATGCTCTGTCCCAGGGATGGGAGGAGGTCGCCCAGCGCTCATGCCCACGTGGTGAGAGACTCAGAACTGTCCTACCTGGCCACCCTCAAAATAGCAAGGAAAGGGACATTTTGAAGTGGTTCTTTCCTTCCCCGCAAAACAGCTAGGGAACATTCAGTGCGATCACAGAGGAACTGGGGAGCCTTGCCCACTACTCCTGGAAGCCGTGAATTCAACGAACTTGAACTTCAGAAACGTCAGCTCAGAGAATTTCAATTATTTTCCTTGCCTTCTCTTCAGCTTCTCCCTGGCTTCAGTTCAACCTCTGTGGAACCCCTTATACCCTCAAGGAAATTCGTTTGGGGAGTAAGAGTTTCGCCTCTTCTAGGGGTTCATCTTTCTGTCATGTCCATCTGGTGTGCTTGGTCCTTATTTCGAGAACCAGAACCCAAATCCTAGTTTTAAATTTGTATTTGTGTTTCGCTGATTCACATCGCCAGGGCAAACTCCCATGCCTCTCTGTTCACCAATCTGTAAAGTGGGGGTGCTAATTCTAACCAGCTGAAGAGATCAAACGACATCTCAAGGAAAACTTATAGCCATTATAATTTAAGTATAAATAAGTATGCCCTGAGCGCTTACCTTATGGGAAGCACTCTTTAAGTACTTGACACTTAAAGATTGCCTCATTTAATCTTTAAGTATGCATTAAGTAAGGGGCCACACTGGTATTCCCATATAACAGCTGAGGAAACCAAGGCACAGAGGTTAAACACCTGGTCCAAACTCACAGAACTAGAAAATAACAGAGCCGGGATTGAAACCTCGGCACCTGGAATGTATGTGATAGGGCTGAGCCCATAAGGAGGTTCTCAAGGCATCTCGGCTGAATTTAAGCCAGGCCCGCAGGGAGACTCACTGATTCACCATCCAGCCTCTGTCTGGTCCCCTCTCTCCTTGTCTTGCACCCATTTGGTCTCTGGAGTCATTTTTACATCTGCCCCCATTAGCATTCAGTCAGAATAGGAGACACCGGGAATCTAATTTGCCTTGATTGATTGTACTGCGGGATGCCAGTGATGTGTGGCCCCCGTGTGTGTGATCATTGCCAACAGGACACACTAGAGGAGATGTTAATTGAGAAACAAACTTGGACTTGGCTGGATGAGGAGTTCAGCTCACTGACAGACACAGAGAGTGAGTCCGGCAGAGGCGAACCCCAAGGAGTGCACACTTTTTCACACGTGGTCATGAAGAAAAGAAAAGAAACGGGTGGCAGGGTATGGGATTGGAAGGGAGGAAGACTAGAGTTCAAATCCTGGGTCTGCATCTGCTCCCGGTGGGATTCTGGGCAAGTCGCTCACCATTCCTAAACCTCAGTTTCCTTTTCTCTTAATTGAGGATGGCGACTGCTGTCACGGAGGGTGGCTGTGAGGATTTAGAGGAGATAATATTATGCCAAGTACCAGCGAAGGGCTGGGCGTGCGGTTGGGGCGCGGGGCTTAGTCATCCAGGAGAGGCAGCTGCCTGCTGCTTCCCAGCGCTGTGTAAAAGCAGCAGGGACTGAGAGCTGCCACTGAGCAGCTCCAGCACCACAGCTGGGACCTGGTCCCGACGAGCTGACAGCCCACCTGTTGTCCCTGAGCCAGTTAGCAGGTTCAGAGGCAGAACAGGAAGCAAGAGCTTCACCAGCAAGCTCCTTTCAGAGGGAAACTCTTCGTAGAGCAAGTCAGCCTTTGATCTGGGTGAGAAACCGACCCTCTCCCCTCATCCCTCTCTCCACCCATCCCCTGCACTTTTGTCCATTCACCCATCTCCCGCCATCTCTCCACCCATCCATCCATCCGACCTAACGCCCATCTTTCTGCCTCTCAGTCTTGCAGAGGAATCAGACAAACCTGGGTCAGAATCCTGGGTCCTGCTTCCTAGCCGCTCTTGGGCCAGTCACTAACCTCCCCAAGTCGTCTCCTCTGTGAAATAAAGGAAAATCAGAGATAGCTGGGGTGTGGACTGAAAAAGAGAGTGGACATCCCCGTGCCTGGCCTCGGGAAAGTCACAAAATGCTCATTCCTTCTGCTTCTGCAATCTGGTGGGGATTTATGCAAGGAAAAAAAAAGACCGCTGCGTCTTGCATGACATGTACAGAAATGATTTTTAGAAATTATCCGCAATGTTTTTAGCAGTGTGCATCCCCCCGGGGGCACCGGGGCTGGGCTGGGACCAGGGCAGTTTGGGGTAGTGGTCTTCCCCCCATGGACTCACAGCAGAGAGTGCCATCTAGTGGACAGGCACCTGGTGGGGGGCCCCTGCAGGTCCCAGGTCACAGCAGCTGCGGTCAGGCGGCCGAGCTGTGAGCCAGGAGGGCCGAGTGAACCCAGCGCTGCTGCCTGCCACCCCCAGACTGCAGGCTACCCTTTTGGGATGTGATACACGTACTGCCTTAATCACTCAGGGGCCTGGACTGCCAGGAGCCTTTGTTTTGTGGACGATAGCCAGCTCTGTTTTGCCTGTCCCAATCCAGGTTCCCTTTAGAGGTTTCCGGGAGAAAGAATAATTCTAATAATTCTAGCAGCTACTGTTTCCTGGGTGTCTATGATGTATTAGAACATGGGGCCAGGGGCTTCACGGACGAATGATCTAACCTTCCAATGACCCTAGGAGAGACCCAGAATTCGCCCCATGTTCCGTGAGAAAACTGAGGTTTGCTGAGGTTGAATTCCTCACTGGAGGTCAAGGTTGTACATACCTTCCAGAACCCCAGGGCCCCTTGAAAGTGCAGGAGATAGTTTGAACACTGACTGGAACGAGTCAACTGTAAAAGAAATGTATGAGTCAATCAGGAAAATCTGAATGCTGAGTAGATGCTGGATGACACCAAAGAAATGCTGTTAATTTTTTTTTCCACTGTGATAATGGTATTGTGGTTATAGTTTTAAGAAAGACAGGTTTCTTTTTTAGAGATGCAAACTACAAAAAAAAAAAATGCTGAGGAGAACAATAGGGCGTCTGAAATTTTCTCTATAATCGTCCAGGATGGGGGGACTAGGACTCCAAGTGGAGGGGCAGTTGGGGTTTTGATGGAACGAGACAGGCTAGGACTTGATGGTGACCGTATCTGGGGGATGGCAACAGGAAAGCCGTGTAAACTGTGATCACAAATACGGACTGTTTTCTCTGCTTCTGTGTTGTCTGAAATTCCTCCATGATAAGAGTAAAAAATAAAGTCCAGGAGATGAGGGAGTGGGAGTGGAGGGAGACACTGAGAAGGGCAGAGAGAATTGGGGTACAGGGTGCATCTCGGGGAACACAGGCCTCAAAGCGAAAGGAAACGAGGGAGGGACCGGAGCGAGGGGCACAAATCAATTGAAGTCGGGTGGACCGAGGAGGATGAGCCATGGTACAGGGCGCAGCAGAACTAGACACCCCCCAGCCACCCCAGGACCCTCCTGGTTCCTGGTCCTCCTCCCCCCCACTGTACTCTCAAGCCCTGCCTTCTCAGGCCTTCCAGCCCCCACCCCTATGCCCCATCCCTGGATCTAGAAAGGCCTGAGGGTGCCGTTCCTCAAGGCAGAGCCTGACACCTGATGAGTCCTTTCCTGGGACCCTGGTCCCAGCCGGGTTATTGGGACAACACTGTCTGTGTCCCGTTAGACACGCTTTGAAGGAAGACCCTGGAGTGGCCGGCTCAGTCATGCTGGGAAGAATCCAGCTGTCTAGCTGTCAAAAGCTCTATTTTTTGCTTTTTTTCTTTTGGAAGGACAAGAGTTGGTGCTTTTACCCGAAAACTGTGTGCCAAGCTGCCCCTGTGGTCCTCAGCCCCTCTGTCCCCGGCATCTCTGCCGACCTCTCTTCCGTCCCTCGCAGCGTCGCAAACTGGCTTGTGCTGGACCCCAGGTCCACACCCACCTCCCCGGGCCCCCCGGTCCGGCACACCCAAGCCCATCCACCTCCTCCACATTTCTCTCCGGCTCTTCTCTGCGGCCAGAGCCTCGGCCCCTAGGCTTCCTGGGCGCCCGGCCACCACGCACCGCCTGGAAGTGTTCCCTCCCCATCCCTCGTTCCCACTTTGGAAAGCCGGCCACCGGACAGCTCTGCAGCCTGCTGCATTGCAGCGTGGCCGTCCGTGAGGGAGGGGTGCGACCTGCAGCCCCCCACCACCACCAGGACCGCCGCCCACCCCTGGTAGCAACCCCCCGGCCCAGAGCGCGGCCCCGCTCCCCGGCTGCACGCAATTGAAAGCTGCACGCAATTGAAAGCGCCCCGCTGCAAACGGCGCTTAACCGGCCCCCTCCTCACTTTAAGGGCTCAAAAATGTGGCCCAGGCAGCCCCCTTGTGGCACGTGGGGGCGCCACAGACATTTGGCTGGTGTCTGAAGAATTCAGACTGTCTGATTCCACCGCACCGTGAGTTGGCACAAATCTTCGGTGGCCCAACTCCTACCCGATGCAGAACTCTGCTCCGCGGCCTCTCTGAGTTGGAGGGGGCTCTCCCCTCCCCCCTCCCCACGGCCACCTCGACCTTCTCCCTCCCAGAAAGCCACGGGAGCAGGAACGGCAACTCTCCTGTTGAATACTGCTCTGACAAGCAGACAGGTGTCTGGCAACCGTAATAGTGATGGTGAGGGGAGGGTGGAAGGGGGGTGGCGTGCGGGGAAGGTGGTGGGAACAGGGGCTCTCCTTGCGATGATGCTTGGATCCCATCTCTATCTCGCAGACGGGAAACTGAGGTGTGGGGAGGCTCGTACACACTGCCTGTGTTCGAGTAAAGGCTGGAGGACCTCCCCGGAGGGGTCCAGCCGGGGGCGCATCCCCGAGGTGAGGGGGCCGCCCTTGAGACGAGTCCCACCTTCCCCTTCCCGGTTGTCAAGCCCCGGCCCCTCCAGAGCTGGTTTTCCCCACCCGGAAGCCCTGGAGGGCCCCCGGATGTTCTCCAATGCTTTCTAACTCACTGTCCACACAAACAAGCCCCAGCCCCCTCCGTCTCTATCTGCAATCTGTTTGCAGACAGGCAGAGCCCTCTCCACATCAGGTTAATAATGCCATTTTCATAAGCCTCTGCCCATAGGTGCTACCACCTAATTTTGAATCTGCCCTTCAAACGGATTGGGCCACAGAGGAGCTGGGATCTTAAGCACCGCTGGGAGGTGCTTGTAACTAATCAATCCATCCCTGCCCACCCACACCCCCCCAGCACTCAGCACAGCCTAGCTGAGCAGTCTTCAGCAGCAGGGTGTGGTAGGGAGCCTCCGGGAGACTGGGGTTCCATCCCGGCCCGACCTCACACCGGCGGAGAGAGGGTGAGTATGGGCTTCGCCTTTCTGTGCCTCAGTTTCTTTGTCAGTCAAATGGGGATCACGCAGCCAGAGCTCGGGGCTGCTGCCCGGGTGAGTTCTGTGGAGACAGCCCAGCTCGGGACTTGACTCCTTCCCGGACGGGGCTCATAAATCTCTGCCCTCGCCCCCGAGCCCCCTCAATCGCGTGATTGATGGTGACTCCTTTTCTGTTTCCCCCGCCAGACCGACCCAGCCTCGAGCACCGGAAGCCCACCGGCGCCACTCGCCCCCCACCTCACGCGTGGGCCTAGGCCTGGGGAAGGTAGGTGCACTGCGGTGCTCGGAGGATGCGTGCACGGACGGATGTGTGTCCCGTGGTCCAGGGGCTGCCGGGACCCCACCAGGCTTCCCGGCCCCGGACCCCTCCCCGCCTCGGCCGGCCCTCCGAGGAAGCCGCGGGGGGAAATGTTCCTTTATGCCTTTACGCTCTACCCCTCGTGCTGCTCAACACAATGCAAATTCTCAGTCTATTAAATGCAGATGTGAGCTCTGCGTGTCATCTCCGCTGCCTGCTGCATCTACTGTTGAGTTCGGCAGGCCAGGGGCTGCCTCCGGCTGACTTGATTTGTGCGATTAAGCCGGCAGAAGGGCCTCTGCCAGGAGAGGTCCCCGTTTGTATTCGGAGCAGGGTCTTGAGAGGCCAGAATGTTTCTCTCTGGCCACACTTGTTCTGTGCCTCTCTCGCTCCCTCCCGGGGTCCCACTGTCTACTCCACAAGCATTTATGAAGTGTCTGAGGTGTGCTGGGCTACTCTTATCTCATGTAGTCCTCACTTCAAGCCGGTGACGGAGAAACCCTCCTCTCCATTCCACGGGGGAAAAGCCGAGACTCAGAAAAGTGAAGGGAATTGTCTTGCAGCGAGAGAGTGGGAGTCAGGCCGGTCTGGCTGGCTGGGGAAGCCCCCCGCCCCTCCGCGGCTGCCTCCTCCCCACCGCAGGGCTGATGGGGCCAGCCGCAAGGCCAGCGACTCCTGCAGAACAGGCAGGGGGTGTGCACGGACCGCGTTCTCCCTGGCAACTGGAAGAGGGACCATAAAAAGCCGAGAGGGCTCGGAAGCAGCTTAGCAGAGAGACACCGAGCAGCTGGCCCCAGGAGGGGAGCACCGCGCCCTCCCCTGGGCTTTGGACACAACAGCAGGACAAAGGGCTCCGTCCCAGGTCCCAAGGACAGGTGTGCAGGGCCCCCAAGCCCATCCCCATGGTTGGCAAGGGTTTGCGATTCAACACAGAAGAGGGAGGACTGAAAAGCCTGTGAGACTCTGAGGACAGAGGGGGCGAGGGCCGGCCTCAGAGCCACGAAGGCAGATACAGAAGGCAGGGGAGGGCTCAGCGGCGCAGCTCGGCGTGCGAGCCCCAAGCAGGCTGCCAGGAAGAGGGGGGGCTCCGTCATGGGAGACTCTGAGCACAGAGAGGCAGGCCGGCGCTTGGCTGCAGGGATGCAGCATGCCTCCTTGCCCAGGCTGGCAGCCCACACGTCTAGGCCTCTGAGAAACTCCTTTAGCTCTGAGTCCCGCACGAGCGGGGCCAGCTGGAGGGGAGCAGGCCTGAGTCCACGCACAGAGGCATAGCCCTTCCCAAGCAGCTTGCCCAGGGCTAAATGGCAAAGGCACAGAGATGGTTGGCGGAGCGCTTCCGTCAAAGTGAGGCAGTGGGGGAGAGTGCTCAGGGCTGCTGGGGGGCTGTGGGGGCCATCCTGTAGCCAATCCCCTCTCGAGGGCCAGGCCACCTAGAGTGGCCAAGTGCCCACCCCAGCTCTTAGGACCCAGAAAGGCCGGCCTGTGTCCTCTCTGGGGCAACAGGCTGGCAATGTGGTAGGAGGGGCAAGGGAGGGGGTACTGGCAAATAGCTAGGCTGGCCAGGCATGGGGAAAGCAAGGCACTTTTCTGCAGTTTGGGCAGCAACCATGGATTCGGCCGGCTGCCGGACCATGACATGGACGCTCTGGGGACTCGTGAAAGCCCCCTCTCCCAGTGCCAGGGCCGAGGGGCCTGCCTGTGGATAAATGTAGCCCACATCAGAGTCTAAAGCTGCCTCTCCTGGCCCATTCATGGGGTTTCAGTTCCCAGGAGCTGCTGGTGGACGGGGCCTTTATCAGGGGACTTCTGCTAGACAAGCCTCTGTTCTGCAGTTTCTAAAGGAGTTTTCTTGCCTTTGTTCCCAGTGCAGGCACTCGGTGTGGGTGTGTGTGTGGGTGTGGGTGTGTGTGTGGGTGTGTGTGTGTGTGTGTGTGTGTGTGTGTGTGTGTGTGTTTGTTGGCTGCAGGGCCGGGGTTCCTTGTCTGTGAAATGACCAGGGTCCCCTAGTCAATCTTCAGATGCAGGGATGCACCTCCGCGGGGCAGGAAGATTTAGAGAGGCAGAGTCTTTCAAGGATGGAGCCCCTTGTCACTGCCGCCTAATTGTCCAGCTCCTGACATTCCAATCTGTCAGCCTCGGGGTCACCACAGCTGCTCCAACCCGCCGTGGGGGGGCAGCATCGTGTTGTAGGTAGAGCGTGTGGACTGATGGGCCTCCCTGGCTTACAGACAGACGGACGGCCCCAGCTGCTTGCTTAGATGCTGCGAGCCCTTTGGGGAAACGGTTTGTTTTTTCAGAGCCTCAGCGCTTGTTGGTTTTTGTGGTTGTTGTTGTTTTAACCTATTAAAGGGCTGATTTGAAACTGCCAATGTGAAATGTTTGGGAAAGCGACATTTACATGCGTGTTACTGTCCCCGCAGCACTACACAGAGGGGAGGGGTGAGAGTACGAGGTGCGGGAACAAGAAGGCGCCCACCTGTGAGGTTCTGGGACTGAAGGTCTCTGGGCAGGGGCAGCCAGTGGCACAGAAAGCGCTCTGAAAAGCTTTGGTTTTGATCGGAAAAATCACCTGCCCAAGTCCCTAGCCAGAGGCAGAAGCCACAGGGCAAGCCCCTGCCGGGCTGGGAGGGGACATCCTCCCCGCCTCCTGCTAGTGGTTCCTTTTGCTGCGGGCACACACATCGTGCCAGCCTCCTGGCCCATGCTCGAGGAAGTTAGGAAACGGGGTTTCAGCATGAAGCCCGAGGTTACCCTGCAGAGATCTGGGCAGCTCTACAAATCGCCACGGAGAAATATCCCCGGCGTGAGACATGTGCCTGGACAAGCTCGCGCTCCAGAGTAAATAAATCGAAAGTGTGGGAGAGAGAAGCCTTTGTGCCCGGCAGCCGGGGAGTGCACTTTTGTGTAAAAAGCAACATGCAAGTCATACTTCCACTAGGTATGCTTGTACCAACGCACAAAAAGCTCATTTAGACGGGGGCCCGGCCCGGGGAGAATTTTCTGTGAAATTTAGGAGAAGGCAGGTTTAGCCAGAAGTTTTTCCAGGAATTATTAACCTCTGGAGACTGGAACCTCTGTTCCTTCCGAGTCGCCCTTGCCAAAGTCTATAAAATATGAGCCTAAAAAAATCTGCCTGAAGAGCAGTCTGACTTTTTATATATATTTATATAAAAATAAAATAAACTCTCACCTAACTTTTCAGGAGAACCCAATTAAAACCAGCGGGGGCTGCCCGTCCCTGGCCCCCAGGTGTTCGAGAAGGGCACACGTTTCCCCAGCTGGGGTGGGGCGGGGGGGACAGACGCGTCTGGGACGGGGTGAGGGGTGCTGAGCGCCGCCTTTTATTTCCTGCTCACATGCTCTCTGGCTTTTTGTCTTCCTCTGCTGGGTCTCCCCACTCTGAAAAGGAGTTGCCACCCGTGGGGAGGCAGGGGCCGGGGCAGGGGGGTGAGGTAAAGCGTCTCGTGACGGCATAAGATGGAAAAAGCGGCCAGTCTTTGCTGGGGATTGGATGATGGCTAGTGTGTGAGAAGATTTATTTGCGTTATTTTCTCATTGAGATCTCAATAGCCCTGTGTGAGAGAGATTATGATTCTTTCTTTCTTTCTTTTTTTTTAATATCAGGAAACCAAGGCACAGAAACACTTGGGGATTTGCCAAGGACACGCAGCTCTCTGTCTATTCTGTAGCTGGGTTTGTGCTCAGGGCAGCCAGCTTCTTGCAATGCCTCCTACCCCTCTCCACGGGGGAGAGAAAAGGGGACCCAAACCCCAAACAATTGTGGGGACTCCTGGTCCTCAGATTAAGTCCTCTGCTCCCAAGGGAGATATTGACTCGGCTTCATTGCAGCCCCTCCCACAAGGCCTGTGCTCTTTCTAGAATGTGACTTGGTCCCAAAGGTCCACTCTCAGCTCTGTCTTCTCTGCAGGGTCCCTCACTCTCACTCCAGCTGTCACATGCCCTGTTTTGGGACTAGACCCATTTGCCTCTGGCAAGGAGTGAGCCCTAAAAGACGCAATCAGTCAGTGAGCCGAAAAGTCACTCCTGAAATCCCAACCCTGAGATACTACCCCATCCCATTGGCCCCATGACCCTGGGTACTAGAGCCTAGCACACAGCTGCCAGCAGTCATCAGGGGAATTTGATACAGAGCAGTTTGGGGCAGCAGGGGGTACCAGCCCAGGCCCCACCCAGAAGGGTGTTAACGGTTTTACAACACTCTGCAGACTCACCCAACACCACAGGGCAGGCAACTCGATCCTCCAACACAGTGCAAGAGAGATGGTTTTCAGTTAAGAGAAGTCAGATCCAGGCAACACGGGGGGAGCCTGGGGCTTCTATCGAAAAGGATAAAGGAAAAAGGGTAATTAACATTTGGCCAGTTTCATCAACTCTACAAAAATGCAAAACATTCTCTTAAACAAGGAAAATGTGTCCATGAGGCATGCCATTTCCAGGGATGGGGCTTGGGTGGACTTTTGAGCATGGCGTCTAGGGGCACATCTGACTCTGAGCTCCCCATTGGGAAAGCATCTTTCAAGCCTTTCTTGAAGGCTGAGGAAAATATGGTGGAAAAGGCATTGCAAAGTCCTGTGTGCCTAGCAGGGAAACGGTGGGGTCTGGGGTGGGGGGTGGAAGAAGGGGGAGGGAGGAGTGTGGCGGGGGGCCGCTCTAGGCTGGTGAGTTTCGAGCCAGACCCCAAAAGGTCTTTCACGCCAGGCTAAGGGTTTTTTTTCCCCGAGCTTTGCTCTGGAAGCTCCAGGAAGTCAGAAGCATGATTTAAAGCAAGGCAGTAACAAGGTCAAAAAGCCATTTTGGAAAGATCACTCCGTGAAAATAAACTTTTACAAACCATTTAACCCACGATCCCACCTCTAAGAAGCTGAGGGAAACGACTCGGTGGGGAAGTGTTTACAGATTTAGCTACAAGAATGCTCATGGCAGTGTGGTCCTTAGGAATAGCAAAAGATGGAAACAGCTTAGATGGCTGTGACCAGGCATCAGCTGAGGAGAATCATATTAATTAAGACCTGTCTGTGGCATGGTCTCCTCACCAATCTGTGCAAGGGCCAATTTACTTTACGTATTCATTTATATTTATTTTTTTAAAATAGTGTCATGAGCACCCCTGTGACGGCTAGGAAATAACCAAAGCTTATGTCTGCATATATTCTCCTCCCCCAGAGCACTGACAGCTGGGGTTTTCAGCCACAGCGGAGGGTATCATCAACAATGGCGCATACATACGCCGGAATATTAAACAGCTCTTAAAAAGAATACAGCAGCCAAGACCTATTGTCTCTCGATGAACCTCAGTATTTTGTGCAGAACCAGATGAATCTAGATTCTTTGTTCGTAAATACCGTCTCATCCTGGGTCCAGAAACGTTCCCTTTCATTTTTGCTAATTTATGCACTCATATATTCATTTGTAATAATGTCATAAATACTCTCAAGCCCACCCCGAGTCCAGAGCTCAGCAATTACTTACACCTGCCTCCACAATGCGTCCCCACAAAAGTGGGGGAACCTGGGATTTCATGACAGCACAGAGATGGTTAAATACACTCCAGGGTGGACCAATTCCAAGATGCTAAGGTGTTGTTGTAGGAATGGTGTTAATCTTTACTATCTCCAAGCAGATTCTTGAGGGAAGAAAAACAAGCTAGTGCAAAAGGAAATGTACACTCCGATATGGTTTATGTGAAAAATAAACAAAGCCGTATATTTCAGAGGTATATTTACATATGTATGCAAATGCACCAAAAAATCTGGAATTATATACTTGAAGCTGATAACAGTTAATTTGGGGTGGGTGAGGGATGCATGAAAGATGCTTTTGGTTTTATCTGCAATGTTTCATTTTGACTAATGAGTAAATTATTTATTAATTACTTCTTGCATAATGAAACATTTTGTGTGGGTTTTTAAAATTGTTTGTTTGTGGGGTTTCTTGTTTCTGTTTTTGCTTTTACAATACAAAGCAAAGAGCATGTTGGCTGACGGACTGGGAGTGGGCACATACACCCATAACAAGTCTTCAGACACAGGGGATTTATTCTCTTGCAAAGATCCTTTTTGTTTTTGAGTTTTATATGCTCTAATGCTGGAGCCTCGGGCCTTCGAGTGGTCTGCCAGTGACACGGGGCCAGCAGGTGTGTGCCCGTGCCTTGGGCTGTGATTTCACCACCCGAAGCCCCAAATCCCTCCCAAGCAGTCTGGCGGGTATCTACAACGCACCCATGCTTTCCTTTTTGGTCTTTAAGAGGACCCGAAAGCTGATGCTTTGGTCTGTGTTCTTGGGGATTAGCTGACTGGAATGAGAACTCGGGGGAATGTGACATGGGATAGGTCCGGGCAAAGGGAACACCAGCCTCCAGGGAGTAGCAGGCCCAGCAGCTCGTACGCGTCAGCAGCTGAACAGGCTGGTGGGCGGAGATCTGGGGCCTTGCTGCAACCCCTGATGGCTCAACTCCTGTGCAAAATATACAACTGCGGCGTTTCCTACCCCGTCCTAACCCAGAGGGTCTGTAACTAAATGGCACTGGTCTTTCTAACCCTGTGAGAACGGGCCACAGCCCACTCCCTCATCTAGGGTAGCACACTGCGCCCCGACTCCCCACCCAAAGCCCCAGCGCCAGCGTGTAGGCTAAGCTCAGGTCCCTGCAGCTGTCACAGGCTGTCAGAACCCCCCGCAGCCCACAGGAAGGAAGCGTGCACTGGGATGGCACAATCACACTCCCGTCCAGAGAAAGAGCCTGAGGCCCAGAGACACCAAGCAGGCAAAACTAAACCCACGTTAAGCCCAGATCAGCCTGCAAGTCTCGCCAGCTTGGTTCCAGTCTCCATCTGCACAGACCACTCATGGGTTAATTGAGTGAATGCCTCTCCTCTCACTGAGCGAAGCAGACAGGAGCCTTCCAGAGCTTCTTGCCCCTCTGCCAGGCAGGGACCTATTTTCAACCATGACTTTGTGCAGAAGAAACGTGAGATGGGCTCCCTGGTCCTCTGCCCTCTTGCCCAGCTCTTAATCGCCTTTCTCG
>CAUYQG010185391.1:0-10435 GCA_963574415.1 Tarsius wallacei
CTTCCCTCTCTCTTCTGTCTCTCTTCTCCCTTCCTCATTTCTCCCCTTTCTCTCTCTCTCTCTCTCTCTCTCTCTCTCTCTCCCCCCTCCCTCCCTCCCTCTCTCCAGCTCAGGAAAATCCACTAACAGGCTGCAGGGAGAGCTGTAGATTGCAAAGTGCCCCATCTGGCCTTCTGATTAAAATGCACTGATTCTGCAGTGGCAACCGGTGAGACAGAGAGCTTGGTTTCAAGTTCTGTTTCTCATAATTATCCTAAGCCAAAAATTTGCACGTGGTTATACCCATGTTAGTGTCATTCCTGGAAATTCTGGAATAGTTATTCTTCTTTTGGGCACCTTCCCGTGGATCGGCTCCATTCATGATTCTCTCTGTCCATCTCTACTTGTTCACTGATTGAGTCAAGCTCTTTAAGTTGCAGCAAACAGATGACTTCACCTTAGTCCATGTGAAGTCGGGAAAGTTACTGGAAGGATAGAGGAGCAACTAGGAGCAGGAGTGTCTGCAGGGCCGAGTCTGAGACCTTTGCTCTAGTCCCCCCGACCCTTCTCCCCCAGAAAGGTAACCTGGCTCCTGTTGGCAGTTCTCCTCCTCTGCTTTCAGATAATAGCTCCCTCGTCTCGAATTCTACTCTCACCTCTTTCCTGCACCGGGGCTTCCGCAATTCATCTTTTTGGCTTATTTTGCCGGCTCCTTATGGTCCCTCCAGCCTGTCTCCACCCTCAACACCCCATGGCATTTCAGCCTCAGCTCTTGCCACCAACTGGCTTATTTTCTTGGAATTTTCCAGTTCTGTTTCCTGAGATAGAAACCTCCTTGACACAACCGCCAGTTTTTCTGGTGCTGAGCCATGTCAAAAGTCTCTGGTGGTCACACCGCTAATCCCAGCACTGGGGGTGGGGTGGGGGGAGGCAGGGGGGGAGGATCACTTAAGCCTAGGAGTTCAAGATCAGCCTGGACAACACAGTGAGACCTCGTCTCTATTTTTTTTTAAAAAAGTGGCCTCCTAAGGAATTGGCTGTTTGGGAGTTGGCTTCCTGTTGCAATTTCAGGACAGGGGAGGGTGTGGTACAGAACAGAACTGCCTGAGGGTGCCCCTGTCGCAGGCAGGGGCTGAGGGTGGCAGTTTCCTTTAGAAGGGGATGTGGGCATAGCACCCTGTAGGGCTGGCCCCTCCGAAAGCTGACGTGTAGCTGCCCTGAGTTGGAGCCCCCATCTGGAAGCTGGCAATCTGGTCTTCAGTGCAGGGGAAGGGGAGTTCCCATAGAATGGACGCTTCAGGATATGACTTGGTGGGATTAATTTTCTCTGTTTGTCCTGCTGGTTCCCATTTTCACTGTGTCGTCAGAGTCAGGAAGGGGCACAAAGAATGGCTTGTGTGCCCCCGACAGGGGCATCATTCAGAATTCCCTTGGAAGGGCAGGCTGATTGGTTGGTTGGTGAGGGCCAATCTCTCACTGGGGCAGAGGAGCTGGGCAGTGGGGATGGCAGCCTGCAGATAGTTGCATTTAGACAACTTGCATTTAGTATCTTTCAGACACTCCACTGACGTCTTCTAGAAAACTATTTTAGGCTGGGGGTAGTAGATTATGCCTGTAATCCCAGTATTTTGGGAGGCTGAGGTGGGAGGATTACTTGAATCCAGGAGTTTGAGACCAGCCTAAGCAACATAGTAAGACCTACAAAAAAATGAAAAAAAAAAAAAAAAATAGCCAGGAGTATTGGTGCGTGCCTGTAGTCCTAGCTATTTGGGAGGCTGAGGTGGAATGATTGCATGAGCCCAGGAAGTCAAAGCTGCAGTGAGCTGTGATGAGGCCACTGCACTCCCTTCTGGGTGACAGAGTGAGACCCTGACTCAAATACATTTAAAATAAAATAAGATAAAAAATATAAAAAATAAAATGGAGTGTAGTGTTTGCATATAACGTACCATCCTTCCATATGCTTTAAATAATCTCTATGTATAATACCTCAGACAATGTAAAAACTAGGAAAATAGTTGTTTTACTGTTTTTGCTGTTGTCGTTGTTTGAGTTAGAGTCTCACTCTGTCACCTAGGCTAGAGTACAGTGGCATGCTCACTGCCACCCCAGTGTCGACTTGCTGGGCTCTGGCGATCCTTCTGCCTCAGCCTTCCAAGAAGCCGGAACTACAGGCACGTGCTACCATGCCTGGCTAATTTTTGATCATTGTAGAGACTAGGTCTCACTAAGTTGCCCAGGCTGGTCTCAAACCTGTGGGCTCAAGCAATCTACTCACCTCGGCCTCCCAAAGTGCTGGGATTACAGGCTGAGCCACCTAGCCCAGCCATTTTACTGTATTTTTAATTTGTATTGTATTATTATTATTTGTATTTTCTATCTGTGGTTTGTCGAATCTGCAGATGTGAAACCTAAGGATAAAATGGGCCAATGATATTGTAAGCTGAAACCAAATGTGACTCCTTCCAGAAAAATGGCTACTCTTGTTATCGTTAGGGGGCAAGGCAAACCTGACATAAGAAAAACACCCAGAAATACAGTGCCTTAAAGGACATCAAGGACATTTCTCTCTCTCTCTTTTTTTTTTTGAGTTGGAGTCTCACTCTGTCGCCCAGACTGGAGTGCAGTGGCCGCTCCCGGCCACCGCAACCTCGCCCTGCTGGGCTCCGGCGATCCTTCCACCTCAGCCTCCCGAGTAGCCGGAATTACAGGCACACGCTACCATGCCCGGCTCGTTTTTGATTTATTGTAGAGATGAGGCCTCGCCAAGTTTCCCCGGTGGGTCTTGAACCCGCGGGCTCAGGCAATCCACTCGCCTCAGCCTCCCAAGGCGCGGGATTATAGGCTGAGCCACCGAGCCTGGCTGCATTTCTCTCATTTAACAAGCCCTGGTGAGGCAGTGAGGTCACTGATTCCACAGGGTCACTCAGGAACCTGACATCACTCCCCGGGGTGGTTTTAGTCAGAAATGCTGACTAAAGCTGGGATGCAGGCACTTCTGGGTTCCAGGAAGAATGTGGAGGAGCATGTGGAGGTCTTTTAAGTGACACATGTCACTTTTGCTCATGTTTCTGTTATGAGAACTTAGCCTTATGGAAGCAAGAGGCATTGGAAGTGGAATTTCTTCCTGGCTAGCCAGTGGTCAGCTACAATTCTATTCGTATAAAAGAAGGGCAAGATAAACTTTGGTGACCAATGAGTATCTCCACAGTAGCCCTCACATCTGCTTTCGATTACCCTTTCCGCCGAGAGTGTGAAGTCTCTGGGACTATCTTCTATGCGCCAGGCAGGCATGGGAGTGGGCGCACAGAGCAAGTGAGTCTTGGCTAGATGTTTCAGGACAGGGTAGATTTCCCAGAGGCAGCAATGCTTGCACCAGATTTTGAGACCGAGTAGGCAATTACACAGAAGGATGCTCTAGGCAGAGGAAACAGCTTATGCAAAGGCTCAGAAGTGGATGGGAGCGGGAAAGGGTCTATGGTGGCAGAGTAGTTAGAAGTTGGCTGGAGAGGACAGCAAAGCCAGACCATACAGTGTCTTTTTGTGAAGCTAAAACTTTCAATGGATAGTTTGGAGGACAGACTCCTCTGGTACTGTCTTAATCTGTTTGGTGTTGCTATGACCAAATACTTGAGGGTGGGTAATTTATAAAGAAAAGAGGTTTATCTGGTTCATGATTCTGGTGGCTGGAAGGTTCAAGATTGGGCAGCTGCATCTGTCAAGGCCTTTAGGCTGCTTCCACTCATGGCAGAATGCAGAAGAGGAGCAGACGTGTGCAAAGAGATCACATGGTAAGAGAGGAAGCAAGAGAGAGAAACTGGAAGCCAGACTTGTGACAACCTGCACTCATGAAAACTGATCTATTCCTGAGAGAGGGAGAACTCTCTCACCCCCAAGGGAGGGCACTAGCCTATTTACAAAGGACCTGCCCTCATGATCCAGACACCCCCCGACTAGGCCTTACCTCCCAACATGACCCCAGTGGGGGCCAAGTTTCATGAGTTTTGGTGGGGACAAGTCACATGTAAACCTTTGTAGGCATCTATATCTGAAAGGGAACCTCAGTGGGATTGAGCCAGATTTTAACCTTTATTCAAAAGAAACAAACGAGTACCTGGACTGAGCTTCTTTGTTCACACGAACTCAGCTTTGACATGCCACCCTTAAGGTTATTTAAGAACAGAGTCAACAGGACTTTGGGAAGTGTACCATTGCATGATGTCATGAGGTAGTCTTGTTCGAGCCCCTCTGGGTGACAGCATGGGTGGGAATGGAGTCCAAGAGAAGGGGGCCCATCCAGTGCACATATTGATTTTGGGAGATAGGCCATTGACTGGGGTAGGCCACATCTCTCTGAGACTCAGACTCCAGAGTGAGAAGGTGCCTGGCTGTTTCTGTGGTGGGTGATGAGTGATCCCTGGCCCTGTCACATGAATGGTCATGAGGGGGGAGTCAGATGAGTTAGGGGCCTTGGGCTGCACAGGGCCCTAAGTAGGTCCCTTCTGTCACCTCCAGTCTTCCAGGAAATTCATGGTAAAAGTGTGGAACTGGAGAAAGGTGGATGCCATAGTAGCAACTGAGAGGCAGGGCCAAAGCAGGGTCCTCTCTAGGGGCCATAGTGGCAGTTGTGGTGAAAGCCCCTGGTGGAGGGTGACTGTGCCTGGCAGAGCCGTGAGCACATGGGTACCATGGTGGCTGCCTGATGGGAAGGGCAGTGTGGGAGGACTTCCACTTCAGGGGCCAGTTCCTGAGTCCCTGTGAGGTGCCATGGGGACCTGCTGGTAGGTGGGTTGGCTGGGGGACATTTGGGAGTTGAAAGTCAATGTGGTCTGACTTTGTGATTGCCTGGGCTGAGGTCTAGAACATTCCGGTTATGCCTTCATGGTCTTCCCTCTTCTCAAGGAGGCCCCTCCCACTCTCATGTCCCGCTATTGTGGAAATTCATTCTTTGTAAAAAATTCTTTTGTAAGTCCTCGATGTCGGTCTCTCTGTTAATGTTTGTGTCTCTCCTCCCTCCTCGTTCCCTGTCTCTCCTTTCTCCCCATGACAGTCAGTGTTTTCTGCTCTTGCCCCATCAGCAGACGCTTGGTCACCTCGTGTTTCCTATGTGTATGTTCTCTCTCTAGCCTCTCAAGTTCAGTGGCAGAGAAGCGGCCAGTCCCTGCAGTGGGGAGCCCCTGCCTTTCTCCTGAGTTGTGGCCTCTCTCTCATTACTGGTCCCTTCAGGCTCCCACATCTGCCAGGCTTCCTGTTCAAGATGAAAGGGGTGCTCTCTGCTTCTGAAAGAAAGCACCAGGGGCAGAGGCTGATGACTCAAGCCCGATCCCCAAACCTCCCGGATCCTGGCATCCCCGACAGGCGGTTGCAAATTCACTGTGAAGAGCCATCTCCTTTGTTCTTTCTTGCTACTCAGGTTCATGCTCATTGTGTTTCTGATAGTTTTTCTGGCAAGCTGTTTTTGCTGTGAAGGAGGCTGGACATGATATCATAAGCTCACAAGGGAGCGATCACAGTGACCGGGCGTGGATCCGGGGGAGGCTTGGGCTCCTACCAGAAGTGGAAGACAAAGAAGTTGAATGCCAAACAGTTGGTTTTAGATGGCCAGTGGTGCAGGCTCAGAGCCTTCAGAAATGACCGCAGCTTGTGGTCAAGGCCTTCCTAAGATGTCATTCTCTTGGCATCTGCAGCTCTGGCAGGCTGCCCTTCCCAGGGCAGGGACCTCAGGATGCAGGCACCGTGTGCTGGGCTAGATGACTTCTGAGGTCTCTTCTGGGATCTTCTGAGTGTTGGTGGCACAGAGACTAAAGCTGTGGTGATTGTACTGTCCCACCTACCTGTCAGAGCCTGTGGCTTGGTAATCCAGTAACTCTTTCAGCCCAAATATGTATCCAGCTCATACTGTGTGCCAGGCAAGGTGCTAAGGGCTGGAGATATGACAGTGAATAGGCCATGGTTCCTACCTCAGGTCAGCTCACAGACAGACCCACACATACATAATTATAATGCAGCATGGTGAGTACCAAGATCCAGTTATATATGAGTAGTCTGAGCACAGGAAAGGCAACTAGCCCAGTCTTAGCAGCCTGGGCAGGCTTCCTGGAAGAGGCACCAGCACAACTGAGTCTTGAATAAGCAGGGGCCAACTGGGTGAGGTTAAGGGCAGTATAGAAGTGAGGAGGGAGGGAAAAGTTGAATTCTCTTCCTGCCTGAACTGCACAGTTTGATAGTAACACGGTAAAACCAAGTCATATGAAGAGGGGAAATTGAAAATCACAGGTACCATGATTTTACAGAACAATTCTTTTTTAGATTAGAAAATATAGTTTATTTAGAAAGTAAATTTCAGAGAGAGAGAGAGAGAGAGAAAGAGAGAAAGAGGAAATTCACCTCCCCAAGGTAGGGGAGGAAACCAAAGCCAGGAAACATGGCCTGGCCATAGCTCAAAGAGCACATGGCCACACCATAGCTTAGCAAGGCAATAGCTTACAGAACATTTTTTTTAATTTTAAAAATGTGGAGGTACAATTCAGGGTTAGGTACATATGTGGTCATTGTACAGGTAAAGTGTGGGTACCCTTATTGATGTTATATGCCCCCCCCCGGCAGTGTCCCTACTGCCAATCCCTTTCTTATAGTATTGAGATAAACAATTTTTTAGAACAATTTTTTTTTTTGAGTTGGAGTCTCACTCTGTCGTCCAGGTTGGAGTGCAGTGGCACGCTCACGGCCACCACAGCCTTGACCTGCTGGACTCAGGAGATCCTTCCGCCTCAGCCTTCCAAGCAGCCGGAACTACAGACGCATGTCACCATGCCTGGCTAATTTTTGTGATTTATTGTAGAGACGAGGTCCCGCCAAATTGCCCGGGCTGGTCTCGAACCCCTGGGCTTTTTGCCCTGGCCTCCCAAAGTGCTGGGATTACAGGCTGAGCCATTGCGCCCAGCCCCGAACAAATTTTAATCTCTTTTCTATGCGGGTCTCAAACTTGATGTCCAGCCATCCAAGCTTTGGCCCCCTCCCCTACCTTGGGGAGGTGAATCTTCTCTCTCTCTCAAATTTACTTTCTAAATAAACTATATTTTCTAATCTAAAAAAGAATTGTAAAATCAAGGGACCTGTGATTGTCAATTTCCCCTCTTCATATGGCTTGGTTTTACCGTGTTACTATCAAACTCTACCAACTCAAAAAATTGTCCTCACCTTATTGTCCTCTCCACGGTTCCTCCCTGGAATCATGGCAATCCCAGATTCTGGGGACTGCAGGTGAGTGTGGCTGGATAATCCTCACTGCACCCAGGGACTGTCTAAAAGGTGTGCTCCCTTGGCACCCAGCGCCCTGAGGGGAGCAAGGTGGGCTCCTCAGATCCTCGGTTGCAGCTGTGTGTGTGTTAGCTTCCTACTGTCGGAATGATCAACAGGAACTTGGCAGTTACAGGCAGCAATGTCAGTGACACAAGTCATTAGGTTTACAGGGGAACATGGGCCAGGTTGGAAGATATGACTGTCAGAGAGCTCCCCAGTACCAGCCACGGCCAGAGGAATAATCAGGGCAAGGCCTTTCCGGGGGCACCTCTTCTCTTCTCTACTGGAGGTGGGGGCTGAGGCTTCTAGAAGGTGAACACCAAGCTGGGACAGTTTCTCTAAGGACTCTGCTCTCTTAGTCCCCAGTTTCTTGCTTTTGCCACAGGCCTCCGCTTTTCTAGGAAATTAACAGAAAGTCTGTGGGAGGCAATGTGGTTCAAATTTTTTTTTAGCCAAGCACGGGGGCACATGCCTGTAATAGTGACTTGGGAGGGCGAGGTGGGAGAATTCTTTGAGCCCAGGAGTTCGAGACCTGCCTGGACAATATAGTGAAACACTGTCTCTACAAAAATAAAATAAAATTATATAGGCATGGTGGCACGTGCTTATAGTCCTATCTATTTGGGAGGCTGAGGTGGGAGGATCACTTGAGTTCAGGGCTGCAACGAGCTATGATCACACCACCGTGCTTCAACCTGGGTGACAGAGCCAGACCCCCGTCTCCAAAAAATAAAAAAAAGGTGTTAGGTTTTGTGTGTATTTTAAGGTGTACAGCATAATGTTTTATGGAAAGCAGCCTTTGGATCCAGGTAGGTCTGCCTCTGTTTGTTTTTTGTTTTTATTTTTTGTAGAGACGAGGTCTAGCCAAGTCGCCCGGGCTAGTCTCGAACCCGCGAGCTCAGGCAATCCACTCGCCTCGACCTCCCAAAGTGCTGGGATTGCAGGCTGAGCCACCGCGCCCAGCCAGGTCTGCATTTGAACCTTAGTCCTACCATTGTAGCTGTGCAGCCTTGAATTTGCTTAACTTCTCTGAATCTTGATTTTGTCATCTGTTAGATGAGGCTAATAATATCTATTATTTATTTATTTATTAGAGATGAAGTCTCGCTATGTTGCCCAGGCTGGTCTTGAACTCCTAGACTCAAGCAATTGTCCCTCCTCCATCTCCCAAGGTGCTGGGAGTATAGGCGTGAGCCACTGCGCTTGACCTAATAATATCTATTTTTACACACGTAAAGCACCTTCTTCATACCTTTTGTCTCTCTGGCTGGGTGTAGCGGCTACATTCATTCATTGGACGATTATTTACTGTCCACTCATTGCTAAACATTTGTTCTGGGTTCTGGGGAAACAGCAGTGAATAAAAGTCTCTGCTCTCATAAAGCTCACAGTCGGGTGGGGAGGCTTAAAGATAAGTAAATTTTGAAACAGGATAATTTCAGGCAATCCCAAGAGCTACAAAGACCAGGAAACAGGCTGACAGGGAAGAGGTGGCTTGGTGGGAGGCCCAAGGAGCTTCAGGGAGGAGGTGGCATTTGAGCTGAGGAGTTAGGCTGGCCAAGACCCGGGGCATTTCAGTCAGAGAGGACAGCAAGGATGCCATGATCTGAGGTGGAAAAGTGCTTGGCAGAGTCAAAGGAAGAGAGGGGGTGCTTGCAGGAGGAGCACAGTGGGCCCTGGGGAGTGTGGGACCCGCTGAGATGGTGAGTGGGAGCAGGCCCAAGACTGTTCCCAAACTCTGCGCCGAGGTGTGAACTAGCTCAGGATGGCTTGCAGTTTAGACGTTAGATGGCCTGACATGGTTTTGGATAACCTATTAAGAAGTTGCCTTTTCAGTTTTTGTCACTTGTTAGGACAAAAAGCAAGCACCATGGGAAAAGCAACATAGAACAGGAAACGAAAGTGACAGTGTCGAATCCAATTCCAAGAGTCGAGAAGTTGTGCCCAACAGGCACACACATCCCAATTAGTAACAAGTTGTGGTTATTTAAGAGTAAATTAAAAGTATCATGTTTTCAATTTATATGTATTATTATTATTTTTTTAGTGGCTGCTAAGTTGTTGGGACATAAATACCTTCTTACATTACGCCTAACAATAAACAACAGGTATTTCTTTGGGCTTAGGGTTCCGTGAAGAAATTACTGAGACACTAAGAGCATCAGAAACAGAGCAGGTTGGAAGCCCCTGGGCTGGGTGACCAGCTCTCATGAAACCGGTCTCATTCCAAGCACAGGGCCTGCTATCATCGTCTTCTGTCTTCTCCTAGACTCAGGAGTGTGTGTGTGTGTGTGTGTGTGTGTGTGTGTGTGTGTGTAGGGTAACCTGAAAAGGTCATCTAAATTTTAACTAGATAGGTCCCAAACCTGCCTGACCACCTGGGAGACCGTTGCAAAAAATAGTTCCCTAGACTCTGCCCTGGGGATTCTAATTCAGTAGGTCTGACACGTGTGTGTGTGTGTATAATTTTTGTAGAGGTGGGGGTTTCACAATGTTTCCCAGGCTGGTTTCAAGCTCTTGGCCTCAAGCTCTTGGCCTCCCCTAAGTGCTGGGGTTACAGGTGTGAGCCATCACGCCCAGCCTGGTCTGATATTTTAATCTGAGTTTAAAAATCTCTGCTGTATTGTTCACAATAGCAAGAACATGGAACCAACCATGCTGCCCATCAGAAGAGGACTGGATAAAAAAAAAAAAGTGACAGCTGGGCTCGGTGGCTCAGCCTGTACTCCCAGTGCTTTGGGAGGCCGAGGTGAGTGGATTGCCTGAGCCCGCGGGTTTGAGACCCGCCTGGACAACTTGGCGAGACCTCATCTCTACAATAAATCAAAAATTAGCTGGCTGTGGTAGCGTGCGCCTGTAGTTCCAGCTACTTGGAAGGCTGAGGCAGAAGGATCGCCGGAGCCCAGCAGGTCGAGGTGACTCCAGTCTGGGTGACAGAGTGAGACTCCAACTCAAAAAACAAAACAAAAACAAAAACGTTATATATACACAATGGAATACTACTCAGCCATAAAGAAAAACAAAATCATGAACTTTGCAGCAAGCTGGATGGACTTAGAGTCTATAATACTGAGTGATCTCTCACAGAAACAAAGAGCTGAGTATCACATGTTCTCACTCATAAATGGACCTTGAACAACTACCTATTACTATA
>CAUYQG010185392.1:0-18217 GCA_963574415.1 Tarsius wallacei
CCGGGAGGCTAAGGATCATCTAAGCCCAAAAGGTAAAGTTGCAGTAAACTGATTACGCCACTGCACTCCAGCCTGGGCAAGAAAGTGAGACTCTGATGAAAGGAAGAAAGAAAGAAAGAAAGAAAGAAAGAAAGAAAGAAAGAGAGAGAGAGAGAGAGAGAGAGGGAGGGAGGGAGGGAGGGAGGGAGGGAGGGAGGGAGGAAGGAAAAAAGGAAGGAAGGAAGGAAAAAAGAAAGGAAGGAAGGAAGAAAGAAAGAAAAAAAGGAAGAAAGAAAACTAAAAACCTCCTTCTTATGCCTAATTCCAAGCACCCTTGCTTAGTTTTGGGACCTCCAGGTGTTGGAGTGTGAAGGTGGAGGGAAGAAGGGAGACACTGTTCCCTGATGTGGGAGATCGGCTTGGAAGGACCTCTCCTGCCACCTCCCAGTGATGCCCTGGTGACATACCACACAGCCTCTTGCTTCTGGGTCCAGGTACCCATGGGCAGCCTTCTCGGATCCTGGCAAGACAGCTCAAGACCAACTCTTTCTCCAAGAGCAGACCCCTCCTACCCCCCACTACCACCCCTAGCTGCCCTCTGCCCCCAACCCCATCCTGCCTCCTGCTCGGGAAGGCAAAGGCGGGGGAGACCTGCAGATCCACAGCTGAAGTGGACATCCAGTAGGGGTGAGATGCTGCTCTTCCCTCTTGGGGCCCCTCCCCATTTCTGGCCCAAGGCAGAAGTGAACCTTGGGGCCAGGGAAAGAGTCCCTTACTGTGAACCCCGTCCACTGCCATGGACCTAGATGCCTCCTCCCTGCTCCCCCCAGGGAGGTGGCAGGGAGAGGGGTGGGGTTGATGGCAGAAGCCCTGTCTGCTCTGGAAAGATCCCAAGAAGGCAGGATCGGGCCCTTGGTTCTCAGCATTCTCTTCTGAAAAGGAAGTGTTTAGCATTTCTTCTTTCCAGCTGCCACAGAAAAGCTCTCCTTTCACCAATTCCACCTCCTTGTTGTCTCGGTTGGAAGTGGGTCTTGGTCATCTGCTTGGTGGTCTTGGGTGAACCCCTGGCAGCAGGGCTATAGACAGAAGCCAGCCTTGGTTGAGGGGGCCTGTGTCTGCAGATCAGAAGATAGAGACCCCAGCATCTGGAGTAGATCCCTGGCTTTTCATGCCATACCAGGCTGTTTTGGGGTCCTCACAGTGGATAAGGACAGCCCTGCCCTTGCTGGACCAGGTGGAAGGGTTTCTAGCACACTGACCGAGGTCTGAGGGTAAAGCTCTTGGCTTTCTCTGCTAACTCAGGTGGGCATGGGGGACAACCTAGCCTAAAGCAGCCCAACTCCTTGGGATCACAGGGGCCAGGGCAGTTGAATCTCCCCAGCGAAGCAACCCTTGAAGGTGGGATCTGGGAGCCAGAACAGGAGGCTGGACTCTGTTGGGACCGCTGTCAAGGAGGCCTGACATAGCTGGAAGTTCACAGTGATTCTTGCTGACAGTTATTTGGTGTCACACTCAGTCTCTGGCCTTCACGTGTCAGGCCAAATGCCAAGCTCTTGGCCTTCTTGTGACCTGCATGATCAGTTCATGTCTACAGACAGACACCTGCAGAGGCCAATGGGTGTGGTGGCTCAAGCCAGGTTCCAGCACCTTCCTCCTTCCCCTCGACCTAAACCACTATCCTGTCCCAGATAGACAAAACCTGCCATGTCTATCCAGGAGGAGAACACCTCCTCTGCCTGCCTTTGCAATTCTTTCTCGTTCCTTCCTTTCTTTTTTAGACCTGGGAGATTAGGGACAACTCACTCCATCCTCCCGTCCTCACGGAAGCTCGCTGCACTGATTCCAGGGTGGGAGAAATACCTTGCACACCTCTTACCAAAGGACAGAAAAGAACATATCCAGGACATGGCTCTGACAGAGGACCCGCTCCCCAGGCACATTTGAAGAAGGGAAAGAAAGAAGCGCCATCACTCTGCGCGTGTTCACCTCAATGGACTCTTGGCAGTCTTTTCACAGCCTGAGTGTGTCCCCACCATCTGTTTCCACACACCTGCAGCCTTTAAATAGGCCACACGCTCCTGTGACAAGTGAGAGAGGCCTATGAGCAACACAGCCCAGAAAGGAAATGTGGATTCTTTAAACTCCCTGGATTCTGAAACTTATTCATAATTCATAGAAAACATCCAAAACCAATGCACAGTAGAAGTTATAAAATATGGCTGCCTTATCTCTTTATTTAAAGGAAGATTTGGAGCTGAAAGCTTTGTTTCCCCCAACCAAGATGCTTTTTTCTTACAGTTTGGCTAAATTTAGAAAAACTTTCTTTTATAAAAGAAAACTTTTAAAAACTTTCTTTTGGTTTCTTTTCTTTTTCATTTATGTATTATTTTAGAGACAGAGTCTTGCTCTGTCCCCTCAGGCTAGAGTGGTGACACTGTTACAGCTTAGCTCACTGCAGCCTCGACCTCCCTGGCTCAGGTGATCCTTCCACCTCAGCCTCCCAAGTAGCAGGTGTGAGCCACCCTGTACTTTATTTTTTCCAAGACAGGGACCTCAATTTAGTTGCCCAGGCTGGTCTCGAACTCCTGTGCTCAAGCAATCCTCCCAACTCAGCCTCCCATTTAACCGTCACGCCCAGATAGGTTTTTTGTTTGTTTGTTTTCTTAGGGATGGGGATCTTAGTTGCTCAGACTTGTCACAAACTCCCGGGCTCAAGCGATCCTCCTGTTTCAGCCTCCCAAGTAACTGGGATGACAGGTGCCACCACCATGCCTGGCTAATTTTTTGGGTTTTTTTGTTTAGAGATGAGTTCTCACTATGCTGCCTAGATTGGTCTCAAACTCCTGGACTCAAGCAATCTTCTTGCCTTGACCTCCCAAAGTGCTAGGATTACAGCATGAGCCACTGTGTCCAGCTCTATGTATGTATGTATGTATGTATGTATGTGTGTATTTATTTATTTATTTATTTATTTTAGCAACAAGGGCTCACTGTGTTACACCAGGTGGGTCTTGCAATCATCTTCTTGCCTCAACTTCCCAAGTAGCTGGAACTACCGGCATGAGTCAGGCTTTTTTCTTTCATTTCCTCAAGTATGCACAGGGATCAGGTCCTCCATCAGCGTCACATCCTGGAGACTTTTTTTTTTTTAATTGGAGTCTCACTCCGTCGCCCAGGCTGGAGTGCAGTGGCCGCTCCCGGCCACCACAGCCTCGACCTGCTGGGCTCTGGCGATCCTTCCGCCTCAGCCTTCCAAGTAGCTGGAACTACAGGCGTGCGCTACCACACCCGGCTAATTTTTGATTCATTGTACAGATGAGGTCTCGCCAAGTTGCCCAGGCGGGTCTCGAACCCACGGGCTCAGGCAATCCACTTACCTCAGCCTCCCAAGGCACGCGATTACAGGCTGAGCCACCGAGCCTGGCTTATCCTGGAGATTTAATTTGTAATTTTGTTCTTTTCTGACCTTTGGTAAAGGAGCGCAAGATACTTCTACCATCTTGGAGTGAATGCAACGAGCTTCTCTTCTTCTATTGCTTCTTAAAGATGAGACGGTTTTATTCACTGCACACAAGTTTACATTTTAATTAGAATTGTGGTGACATGTTAGATTGTTCATCTTCTCATGACAGAGCCATGAAACAGTGTTATTCCATCTTATTTACAAAAGCACCAAGGCACTAAAATTTAGGAAAATTTCTGCAAGGTTATATAACAGATTAACTGACTTAAAGGTTTAAGTCATCATGCCGTCCCAGATACTTAAGCAATTCCACCACTGTGACTTTCTGATCAGCTAAGCTATTTTCCTTTAGTACTTGATGCCAACTCCTTTACCAATGTTATCATTTTAAGTTATCTTGCGGTAAGTTTGGAGTGATAAGCATATTAATTGCAACATCTCCATTTTTTCAATAGTGGGTTAAGGAAATATAATAGGTAAAATGTGCTCAGAATTTTCTCTCAGCCAGGTACAGTGGCTCACACCTGTAATCCCAGCACTTTGGGAGGCTGGGGCAGCAGAATCCTTTGAGCCCAAGAGATTGAGACCAGCCTGGGCAACATGGTGAGACCTCGTCGCTCTAAAAAAAAAAAAAAAAATTAGTCAGGCGTGGTGACACATGCCTATAGTCCCAGCTACACAGGAGGCTGAATTGGAAGGATCATCTCAGCCCAGCAGGTCGAGGCTGTGGTGAGCCGAGGGTGTGCCACTGCACTCTAGCCTGGGCAACAGAGACTCCAGCTCAAAAAAAAAAAAAGAATTCTGTCTGTATTGTTTTGATATTTATCCTATCGTCAAATGATAGTTCTAATTCTTCTGTCTGAAGTGAGAGCTCTTACTATCCTCCCAGAGTAAACATACAGGGGGTAATAATTTTGTTAATCACTACCTAGAATCCTCTTTCAGTGTGCACCCGCCATATGAAGGAATCTTCTTTTATGTTGTATTTTTACATATATTACTACTGGGTCTGTGTGTTTTGAGCCTCTGTTTCCCCTAGAACCACCCAGACTCCCCTCTCTTTCTGCAGATGTGTAGCCAACTGGCCTCTCTCTTTGTTTCTTTTCTCACTTCTTTTTTTTGTTTTGTTTTTGATCTGTAGTGTGTGCCTTATAACAGCATCCGGGGATTTAGGAAACCACATTTTTGGCCTTTGGTCACAAGCAGCACCAACATGACACTACCAGAAAGTAAATGTTTGTACTGCCCGAGTACTGGAATGTCTCAAACACCAGGGTCAGCAAGGTAGGTGGGGCTCATCATTCTTGGTCACAGGAGTGGGAGGCTAAGTTGGTCATCAGTGCCTGTGTGTAGGGCAGCTTCGGGCAGCACTCCTAGGCATATCAGCTCCCCCAGAAACTGGCAGCCATCTTTTCTTCCCTTTTGCCAGAAGCCTCTTTGTGTGGCCACTAGGACTGACAATGAGAAACACGGGACTTTGCCCACCTACTTGCTGTTCCTTGACCAAAACTCCTCCTATGAATCTACCCCCTAACCCAATTTCACTCTTTTAAATGAAGAAGACATTTTAAAAATTACCAAATTTCCCATCTCTTTTAGGCTGTGAAAGGTTTAAACCACAGCCTGGAAAGACGGGGTGTGACTTGAAACCATGCAGACCATCTAGAAAGCACAGAAGCTTGCAAGTTGAGTGCAAGCTAGTGGGGGTGATAGGAAAACCTGGCATTTGAAGAGAGAAAGAAAAAAAAAGTTAGGATTGGAAAGGACCTAGAATCCATTAACTCTAGTGTTTCTCAAAGCTTGTCTCAGCACAGGTACACAATGTTGTCTTTTTTTTTCCCCCCTGAGTTGGGGTGTCACTCTGTTGCCCAACCTGGAGTGCAGTGGTATGATCACGGCTCCTTGTAGCTTCAACCTTTTGGGCTCAGGCAATCCTTCTGCCTCAGCCTCCCCAGTAACTGGGACTTCAGACATGTACCACCACATCCAGCTAATTTTTTTTTTTTTTGGCAGAGATGAGGTCTCACTGTGTTGCCTAGGCTGGTCTTGGACTCTTTACGCCATCTTCTCTCCTTGGTTTCCCAAAGTTCTGGGATTACAGGTGTGAGCTACCACACCCAACCGAGACTCCTGTCTTAAAATACCTAGTGGACAGGGTTGGGGGAGAGAGAGGCCCTGCTCAAAATGTATTTCTGGTCTCCAGGTTTATGAATCCCTGGAAATTTAGGCTTCTTTCCAATTCCTGTCTTAACAGATGAATCCTTTTCCAATATCTATGACCATTTATTGGCAGAACTAGAACACACATTTTCCCAACTCATTGATAGTCGATTTCTTCTAGAACAACACAGAAGTAACATAGGAGAACAGTGTGTGTGGGGGAAAGGTGTTCTACCAACACAATACTAAGAGCTAAAGTACTGAGCAAATGCTCAGTGTCAGGTACAAAGGGGTCGCGTGGGTAGTGATGTGCAAAGTAGATCACCACGAACACCCAAGGGGTTTGACCACACGTTCCTCACCACCAAGTCTGAGCTTACACTCACACCCCAAAACACTGAGGCCAGGCAGTCACACAGAAACGAGTAACAGGATCCTGATCTTGAAGGTTAGCACCCCGAGTGTGTTGACAGCCTTGCTTCCTCCTCCCTTTCTTCCGAGGCTTGGGCTGGTCCTGAGGTATAGAGCTGGGTGGATGTGCTCTGAAGACTCAGAGGCCTGGAGCCCAGGAGATCATTACGACTCCTGTGTTCCCAGCACATAAGTGAGGGTAGAAATGTATGACGCAGTTGTCTGTGTGTGTGTGTGTGTGTGTGTGTGTGTGTGTGTGTGTGTGTGTGTTTAATGCCCAGGAAACCCTGAAGAAAATAATATTTGAGGACAAATATTAGGAAAAACTTGCTAGAACCCACAGCTGTTCTCTGCTGATCTAGGGACCTTTCTTCCCAGTTACATTCAGATCTCAATTTTTTTTCTCACAGCAATGCAGTAAGACAGAAACTATCATTCTGCAGAACAAGTTCAGGTCAGTCTTTTAGGTTGTCTGGCTGACTTCTGTGTCTTAAGAAATTTGCTCAGTAAATACAGCAGGCGAGCAGCGTGACTGGCCTTTTCCCTAGTTTGATACTTGAGTCAGCCTCAAGCATTATTGCTAGTAAGAAACAGGATCCTTTTTTTTAAAACCCTTCATTTGGCACCAGGGCAAATTCCACAGTGCTGTCATGAGTCAAGGAACAGTATCTCTGGCATGGAGATGTGTGACTGACTGGAATTTCTGAATGGCTTTTTCCCACTGCAGGGACTCAGACAAACCATCTGAATTATGCAGGTCTTCCCAGTGTTGACACATTATATTATGCCATACCAAAAATTGCATTTGTCAATATCACCATTGATCTTGTCGGCAAAGTCTTTAAGTATTGGTGAGCTGTGAAGTTCATGGTGGGTGGCACAGTTTTACAAATTCTAATTTTTGCTCAAAGGGATGCAAGCAAACTATTGTCATTCTTCCTTCTCTAGCAAGAGAAAGAAAAATCCCAGCCCTTGGAGTATTCATTCTGGCTCAAGGACGTGGGTTTTCTTTCCTGGAAACAGGGACTGGCTTGGTGAGTCGCCCTAGAGTTGATGTGTTATGTTGCCAAAAAACCTGCTTCCAGCCAACAGCGGGGGAAGGGCAGGGACGGGACCGCTTGAGAGAGTCTCGGTGCCCCTCGGAGTGACACAAAACCTTCCTTATTTAATAGTTATTCAGCATCAGAGAAATTTTAGCCCAAGAAAAGGGTTGAACTTAAATGACTTCACTAATGGGAGTATTTTAAGAATTGTAAACAGAAATCAGATCATAATAAACAGTGCATTTCTAAGCTGAGTACACGTCAAATTGCCTAGCAGGCTGAATAGAGGAACAAAGAAGTTAGTTGTGAATTCGTAGGGTTGTGACTGTGTCTGTAACTGGCAACACTGGGCGGGCCAATTTCCTGTGCCCTCAGGCGAGGTCTCAGAAGCACCTCAGCACCTGGAGACTCCTAAGACGCCTCTGTTACCAGCCCTCGTGCTGGCAACCACTGAAGCAATAGTGACATTGACTCAAATATAGGAGCCAGAACCATGTTGCAGCACAGAATTCAGTCTCTTTCAGACCCCTGCAAGAACTGTATTGAGTCCATAACTTCTGTGAGGAAGTTCACCAAGCAATCACTAATTGCAGTAGTTCTTCAAGATTCCTGGCCAAGGATACTTCAGGTGGCCCATTAGATAAAAACTATTTCCAGGCTGGACGAGGTGGCTCATGTCTGTAATCCCAGCACTTTGGGAGGCCGAGGGGGGAGGATCACTTGAGCCCAGGAGTTTGAGACCAGTTGGACAACATAGCAAGACCTTGTCTCTACAAAAAATGGAAAAATTAGCTGGGTGTGATGATGCATCCATGTAGTCTCAGCTACTCAGGAGGCTGAGGTGGAAGGATTGCCTCAGCCTAGGAGGTGGAGGCTGTGACGATCCCTGATTGTGCCACTGCACTCCAGTCTGGGCAACAGAGTGAGACCCTAACTCAAAAAACAAAAACTATTTACATAGTCACACTAAGATGCCATCCTCCCTTTTCACCGTGTGAGCACATGTTCTGATGATATCAAAGCAGTAGTGGAGAAAACTGTTAATGCTTTAGACAAATCAAGGCAGTGGCACTAAACTGTGTTAACAGTCATTGTAGTCTTAACTACCACACATTTGCAGTACCAAGAAAAACCTGCCACTTTCATGTAAGAGTGTCCTTGATGAAGTAGACTTTTTTTTTTGAGTCAGGGTCTCTGTCACCCAGGCTGGAGTGCAGTGGCATGAGCATGGCTCACTATACCCTCAACCTCTTAGGCTCAAATGATCCTTCCACCTCAGCCTCCCAAGTAGTGGGACTATAGGCATGCGCCATCATGCCTGGCTAATTTTTAAAAACTTTTTTTGTAAAGACAAGGTCTTGCTATGTTGCCTAGTCTAGTCTCAAACTCCTGGGCTCAGGTAATCCTCCTGCCTCAGTCTCCCAATGTGCTGGGATTACAGGCATGAGCCACCATGCCTGGCCTTAAAGTACACATCTTTTTAGTATTCTGTGAGATGAATTGGTACACACGTTAGGCACATCTGCTGCATACCCAAGTATAATACTTGGCTCAAGGCAAAACTCTTGTGCAATAGTTCGTGCTGCTAGCTAAACTAGCTGCTATTGTCAAAGAGCATCACCTTTACTTGAAAGAATGACTCAGGCCAGGCTTAGTGGCTCAGCCTGTAATCCCAGCAATTTGGGAGGCCAAGGCGAGAGGATTGCCTGAGTCCACAGGTTCGAGACCAGCCCGGGCAACTTGGCAAGACCTTGCCTATACAATAAATTAAAAATTAGGCAGAAATGGTAGCACATGCCTGTAGTTCCAGCTACTCAGAAGGCTGAGGTGGAAGGATCGCCGGAGTCCAGTAGGTCAACACTGGTGAGCATGCCACTGCACTCCAGCCTGGGCAATGGAGTGAAACTCCAACTCAAAAAAAGAAAGAAAGAATGACTGAGAGACAAATTACATCTACTCAAACTTGGGTATTTGGCAGACATTTTCTCAGAAATGAATAACTGGGCCTGTTTCTTCAAAGAAAACGATGGACAGTATTTGTTGCCAATGGCAAAATATGAGCCTTCAAGCAAATTTAGAATTTTGTAAAACTTGTGTCATCCACCATGAGTTTCATGGCCTATCAATATTTAAAGACTTTATTGACAAGATCAATAGTGATATTGACAAATGCAATTTTTAGTACGGTATAATATAATGTGTCAACATCTGGAAGTTCTGCATAACTCAATAACACAAGATTTTTCAAAAGACCAATGCCTGATGTTAAAAAAATTAGGCACGGGCAAAAGATGACTTCAAAATGCAAGGTAGATCAATAGATTTTAATGCGACAGAGATGAAAAATTTATATAATTTCAGTTTCCACACTACAACTAATCTTTTTTTTTATTTTTGACCTCTGACCCCATACTGTGACCCGAACCCCAGACTGTGCCCCGACCAGACCGTGACCCTTGACATCAAACCATGACCCCCCACTTCCTTTTCCACCCTTGATTATTTGTCCCTACTTTGACCTAGGACACATCTCCAGTGGAAGCCCCTCACTTCCCTGCCCCACAATGAACTCAACCTCCCTCAAGCCAAAACCTCCCACTCTGCCAGAGCTCCCAATCACCTGGATGCCACCAACCACACCCTCCGCAACTAATCTTTAGGATGCTACTATTTCTGCAGTTTTGTGTAATATCAAAGAATATAAGCAATTACCTGAAAAATCTCATAAAATACACCTCCCTTTTCTTTTTCTTTTCTTTTCTTTTCTTTTCTTTTTTTTTTTGAGTCAGGGTCTCACTCTGTTGCCCAGTCTGGAATGCAGTGGCACAATCAGAGCTCACTGGAGCCTCAACCTCCTGGACTCAAGTGATCCTCCTGCCTCAGCCTCCCAAGCTGCTGGGACTGCAGGTATGCACCACCATGCCTGGCTACGCTTTTATTTCTTTATAGAGATGAAGTCTCACTATGTTGCCTTGACTGCTTTTTTTCTTTTATGATATATATCTGTGAAATTAGATTTTCTTTGTATACTTCAATCAAAACAGTATATCACAGCAGATTGAATGCAGAAGCAAATAGAATCCAGTCATCTTTACTAAGTCAAATGTTAAAGAAATTTGCAAAAAAAGTAAAACAATGTTACTCTTCTCACTATCTTGTTTTAGAAAATAGTTATTTTTATACAAATGTGTTACAGTAGCATAAAATGAACTAATTTTTTTTTTTGAGTCGGTGTCTCACTCTGTCACCTCGACCTGCTGGGGTCAGTTGATCCTTCCGCCTCAACCTTCCAAGTAGCTGGAACTGCAGGTGCACGCTACCACACCCGGCGAATTTTTTGATTTATTGTAGAGATGAGGTCTCGTCAATTTGCCCAGGAGGGTCTCGAACCCGCGGGCTCAGGCAATTCACTCACCTTGGCCTCCCAAAGCGCGGGATTACAGGCTGAGTCACCCAGCCCGGCCAATATTTTTTTTTAAGTAAACATCTTACATTTCTCTGTTTTAAGCTTTTGTGGTAAATATCTATATACATATAGATATCCAAATAAATAAAAACCTTTGAGTTCCTCAAAATTTGTCAGAATGTAAAGGGGTCCCGAGTCCAACAATCTGAGAAATGTGGAGCTACAGAAACCTCATGTAATATGGCTATTCTAACTAGGAAGCATAGTGGAATTGAAAAATCATGTGCTTTAGAGTCTGACAGCCCCAGGTTCAAATTCTGGTTTCACCACCTACCGGCTATTTGGCTTAACAAAGCACTTACTTGTTCCAAGCTTTAGTTTCCTCATATGTAAAATAGGAATAATAATACCCACCATCTAGATTGTTTGAGAGTTAGAGATGATATTTATAATGCATTTAGTATAAGACCTAATGGTAGGTGCTCAAATATTTGTTGAATGAATAACTATTGTAAGATATGCATTATATCAATGAATGCTTTTGGTTGTAAGAAACAGAAATGGTTTCAACAGTAAGAAAATTACCTTCCATAACAAGAAGTCCAGAGACAGAAGAACTCAACAGTGTCATAAGACCCAGGTCCTGTCCATCTCTCTGCTTGGATCCCTCAGTGTTGACCCCTCTTCATGCACACAGTAAGATGGCAGCAGCATTTCCAAGGCATCACGGTCAGGCAGGACAATGTCCTGAAGAAGATAGATTTTTTTTTCCTTCTGTAGCTTTCTCACAGGAAAGAAGAAACCTTTTCTAGATTACCCCCAGCAGACTCACATTTCATTGACCTGAATTTGGTCACATGTCCGTTCCGGAACCAATCCCTGGCCAGGGGAATGGGATGTCCCTTTGACCAATCAGACCCACTTTGGGGGCTGGAGGTGGGGTCAAGTTTCCCCAAGGCAAAGGCTTGGTGGGTAAATGGTTGATCACCTTTCAAAACAAAATCTGGACTTTGTTAGGAAGGAAAAAGGAAGAATAGAAGGAATCCAGTGGGCAACCACACAGGGTCCACCACACTCAACAAATGAGTGTCTTGAACAGTGGGTCCAAATGGCAGTCAACAGACTAGATACAAAGGAATCACCAGGGAGCTTGTTTAAAATATATCTCAAACTGCAATGTGCACATGAATTACCTGAGGATGTTGTTAAAATACAGATCCTACATTTGCAACAAGCCCCCAGATAACAGCCGGTACTGGTCTATGGACCACACTTTGAGTAGGAACAATAGGTAGGCCTTCTAGCCTCCAAATTACTGACTCAGAATCTCCCAGGTGAACCTGGTTTGAGAACTGGGTTCAATGTGGTAAACATGAACAGTGCACAAGATTGTCATTCCTTCATTCATTCAATCAGCATGTATAGAAACCGACACCCTGCCAAGCCCTGTGCTTATTGCTGAAACTCCATGTCCACATTCTGCTGGGGAGGGGGTGCACTGCCCATATACAGATGTCTTTAATATGAGAAGTGCTCCAGTAGAGATGTGCACAAAGTGTGCTGTGATCGAGGAGCAAGAAGTGGCTTCTTGGTAAAGGTGGGGTTGACAGGGAAGGCTTCACAGAGGAGAGGACATTAGAGCTGGGCTTTCCTCAGGTGCCCAGAGTGAGACAATGTGTGTGCAAGAAAGTCAAGGAATATGAATGAGCCAAGTGTCTTCAGGGTACAGTGAGAAGACTGTCTCTGTGGTTTATGTACAGGATGAGATAGGGTGAAAAGAGAAAAGGTCAGAAGCTATGCTGGGGCTAGATCAAGAGAGGTCTTGAATGCTGTATTAAGTCACTCTTGTAGCTGTTCTAAACCTCAGCTGCACGTTTTTCTTTTCTTTTCTTTTCTTTTTTTTTGACTCAAGGTCTCACTCTGTTGCCCAGGCTGGAGGACAGTGGCATGGTCATGGCTCACCACCACCTCGACCTCCTGGGCTCAGGTGGTCCTTCTGCCTCAGCCTCCCAAGTAGCTGGAACTATGGGTGTGCACCCGCATGCCTGACTTATTTTTGCAGAGAGGAGGTCTCTCTATGTTGTCCAGACTAGTCTCAAACTCCTGGGCTCAAGCAATCCTCCCATCTCAGCCTTCCAAAGTGCTAGGATTACAGGCAAGAGCTACCATGCTAGGTCCTGTGGGCTGCACTTCAGAATCACTTGGAGAGCTTTTAAACATCCTGATGCAACCAGGTGCGGTAGTTCAAGCCTGTAATCCCAGCACTTTGGGAGGCTGAGGTGAAAGGAGCCCATGGGTTTGAGATCAAACTGGGCAACATGGTGAGACCTTGTCTCTACAATATATCAAAAAATTAGCCGGGCATGGTAGCCCGCGCCAGTAGTTCTAGCTACTTGGAAGGCTGAGGCGGAAGGATCACCGGAGCCTGGCAGGTCAACGCAGGGGTGGTCGTGAGTGTGCCACTGCCCTCCAGCCTGGGCGACGGAGTGAGACTCCATCTCAAAAAAAAAAAAAAAATCCCGATGCCCAGGCCACACACCGGAGTAATTCAATTCTTCTTTCTTTCTTTCTTTTTTTTTTTTTTTGAGTTGGAGTCTCTCACTCTGTCGCCCAGGCTGGAGTGCAGTGGCATGCTCATGGCCACCGCAACCTCGACCTGCTGGGCTCAGGTGATCCTTCCACCTCAACCTTCAAGTAGCTAGAACTACAGGCGCTTGCCACCATGCCCAGCTAATTTTTTGGTTTATTGTAGAGATAAAGTCTCACCAAGTTGCCCAGGTTGGTCTCAAACCCCTGGGTTCAGGCAATCCTCTCAAAGTGCTGGGATTACAGGCGTGAGCTACCACACCCGGCCCATTTCTACTTCTTGGGGAGCAGGGAAGGGAGAGAAGCAGCCTCAGTGCCTGTGCAGCCAAAACCGAGAACTGTGGCTCTCCCAGAGCTAATGCCTGCCCAGCCTGTTTGCATAGAGCATGCTCTTTCGTGAGCGTAGAGCTCATCCTTCCTTAATGCACTTTTCATTCCAATTTGATATTCAAAATCAGAATTATTAAAAAGCTTTTATGCCCCAGAGGCCGTGTGACGGGCACTGGAATGGAGCCCTCCTGCACAAGGGCCTGTGGGGCACCGGAGATGAAGCCTGCCCTTTGTTCCCAGCCTGCCTCCGTGAAAGCTGATCGCTGGGAAGCTTCTGTCACTGGGCAGAGGGCACCTTTTTCTCTCACTGACCCAGACTGCAGGGATTTTTGACTAGAAAAATCTGCAAAGCATTCGCCAAAGGAGAACACATTTCTCCACCCTACTCTCTTCTCTTAACTGAATTCCTTTCTGGGAATTTGGGCATATTTTTACTTGAGAAGATGAACAGACACATTCTCCACACATTGTGCAGGCTGACAGAAGAATCTTTTTGTGGGCACTCACAATATGAACTTGGAATGCTGGCTCTTGGTTTTGATCTCTCTCCTCAGGTGTTGAAATGTTAGAGTGAAGAAAAGTGATCTCTTCTCGCATGTACCACCGCTAAAGTTCCTGAAATAATCTCTAAAGTAACCAAATGTTGTCACGAAATGTTTGTAGCGGTTGTCCCCTCAAGTTGCTGAATTTCTGGGGTGTTTTGAATTTTTAAAAGATATTTAACTGTTTCCAATATATAAAACATCAACACAACTAGAAAACAGTACTCCAAACTTGTATATCCACCCAGCTCAGGTCCCCAGTTTTCAGTCAATAGAATATTCGGCCCTTTTTCACAGAATAGAGCGAGCTCTTCTGGTGTGTGATAATGGAGGAAGGAGACCAACATGTATGCCACGTGTTCAAGTGCCACATGTGCAAATGCCACAGCCCCCCAGCTGCCTGGGAATGCCTGCCTGGTTTCAGGCAGACTTTGCTGTGATCTTAATGACTATTCTGAATGTCTCATTTGACGGCTCCCTACCCCACGTATAGGAGGTGAAGTGCCACTTTGTTTTCTGAATTAAACTGTCTTCCAGGAAGCCTTCTGGGTCCCCTTTGCCTTTCCTCAGAAAGACCCCAGATGAGAGGCAGACCGTTGTTTCTCCACTGCAACTCACAGGCTTACTTTCCAGAGAATTCACCCACTCTCTTCCCTCCATGATAGCTCAGCTTTCCCCACAATCAAATGATGTGACCTGCAAAGAGAAATAAACACTGACTCAAAAGAACTGGATTCTATGGAAATGACAGGCTTTTGCTCTGGCTGAGCAGATGTGACCGAGAACCCGCACCACAGTGAATGCAGAAAGGGAACTGGCCCCCACGCACACAGGCGTGCCAGTGTGTGGGTGGCCCAGGGCGAAGCCAGCTCCTTCTGGGCAGGCCTCCCTCACTGGGTTTGAGTCCCTGAGCAGGAGGTCCGGGACTCACGCCTGACCACTTACAACATGAATTTGTCATTAGTAAACAAAACCCCAACAGCCCCCGCCACCAAGTCTGCATCCCCACAGCCCCAGAAGATGGGCTGTGCCCAGTGTCCCTGTGTGCAGTGGCTGTCATTCCTGTGGCTGTGGGCCACTCCAACCGAGCTTAGCTCACCCAAGACCCTTCTTGGATACAGACAAGCTGGCCTTTGATGACAGGAAGGGAATGGAGCCTCCCTCCGTGTCGGGGTTTTAACCTTGGTTCTGGGGGACATTACCTCCCTCTTTGTGGATCCCTGATTACTTTCAAAATACCAGGAATCATGACTTTACCTTACAGAGCTGTGGTGTGCTATGATGAATTTAGCAGAGGCTCAGCTGCTAACAGTTTTAGCAGAAAACAGTCAATGCTGAGCGGCCTTATTAGTCCCCGTTTTAAAAAGCACTTTAACATCCCTGGGCAGCTGGTTTGATAAGCAGTGCTACTCACCATGACCCCCATGCACCTTCCTTTTCCTTAACTGATTCTTGAAGGGCCTTCCTGTCCCTCTGATGAAAATGTACTGCTTCTGAATGAATCAAATAAAAATTAAGCGGGGATATACATTTTTATCTTCTAAAAAAATCAATCCCAATTTCTAATGAAGGAAAAAGAAGAAATAATTTCATGCTCATTAGGAGGGAAACATGTAGCCTGCATTTGAAGATAGATAGGACAAGGGTTTGGGTTTCCAGTTTAACTGGAAAATGTCTGTCTCAAAGGAGAACTCGATTTGAAGGACTTGCTCACAGTCCAGGGATTCTACTCAAGCCATTTTTGCCCCTTCCCCTTCTTTTTCTTCTCCCTCCCACCCCCTCTTCCAATGCCCAACCACACAGGCAATGGAATGAGTCTTTACAAGACGCATTAGTGCATCTTGGGTGGTGCAGAAAGTCGGGGATTACAGACACAAGCAAGGGACATTTTGGCAGCAGGACATGCCTCGCCCAAGCTTTGTGGATTCCACATTTTTCCCCTGGAGGGGAGCAGCGGTGGCTGCCTGCAAGCCCACACCACCAGCAGCCAGGGGGCCAGCAAGGGCCCAGGGAGCTGAGAATTTCCTGGAAACCTGTCCAGTATCTGCCTCTGTCTCCAGCGATGCACCAGGATGTGCCAAACTCATCCTGTTTGACAGTTTTAAAATTGCCCTTCACATGTGTTTTTAATTTTTAATGTAATAAAGGAACGAATGAATGCTTTCTAATTAAAGACCAGTCGGTGATTAAAATCAGTTTTGTTGATGACTAACAAACACAAGCAAAAGCTGATATAAATCTTCATGAGATCTGTGAGGCCCACAGCAGCGACAACCTTCTCTGCTAGCCATGTTTTCCCTGAAGCAGCCTCTCGCTCTGTTTCCCTAGCTTTGTTTTGGCTTAGTAATTCTCTCTTGCTTATACAATGGCTCATCCTCTAGCCTCCTGTTTTTTATTACCAACTGATGTTTATTTTAAATGTCGTTACTGGTCAATTAAATAGAAATTAGCTGCATTTAGAGACAGGATTCTTGATGACCGCTCCTTCCTTTGATGACTATTCATTCTTCGGTAGGCCATCCTGAGAGCAGAAGTCCCAGAGGCAAAGTTCAGCCCTACTCTGCCGGGGCCCCTTTGGGCAGCAGCTACCTGTCAAATCCAGAGCTGAAGGAAGTAGGAATAGGACGCTCTATTCACCCCTTGGGTCCTGGAGAAAGCTGGGCTATCACTGGAGCCATCACCTGTTGTCATTGGGTTAAACCATTTCTGATTCAAGACAGACTCTTCTATCAAAAGGTCAGGCTTCTTTCAAGGAAGGAGAGGAAGGAGAAGAAGGGAGGAGAAAGAGGTGGAGGGAGGAGGGGAGGAAGAAGAAGGAGAAGGGGGAGAAAGGAGGGGGAGGAACAAGGGGGAAGGAGGAAGGGGGAAAGAAGAAGGAGACGGAGAAAAAAGAGGAGGAAGAAGAGACGGAGGGGAGGAGAAAAAGGAGGAGAAGCGTGGGGAGGAAGAGATGGAAGAATAAGACGCCTCTGCTTTTCTTTGACTTTTAGGACAACGGGAATGCATCTTCCTCTTACCCCAAACACTAGCCACTGCTTGGTTGAGCCCTTCCTGGGCTGGCTGGAGCACATGGACTAAATCAGTCAGCATCAGGGAACAGCCAAGCTGTAGGCTTCCGATTTTTAAATCAGACCCATTGTGCTAATCACCTAGATGATCTGATATGGGCATCATTTATTCTAAAATGAGAACAAGAAACACATCTGTGACAAAATTCGTTAGGTCAAGACTTTTGCAGTCCCCACATGGACTTCTGCAGATTGCATAGTTTCTGCAGGGTGTGTGTCAGTTTATACTGCTTCCTCATCAGGAAATGTCTTCTCCTATTGCTATGGCTTAGGCATTTGACCCCTCCAAACCTCATGTTGAAGTGCGGATCCCCAATGTTGGAGGCAAGGGTCTAGTGGGAGGTGCTTTGGTCAGGGGCATGTGTCCCTCATGAATGGCTTGATGTCATCCTTGCAGTAATGATAGCTCCTTGCTCTATTCGTTTCCATGAGAGCTGGTTGTGAAAAAGTTCCTGGCAACTCCCTCCCCAGGCTTCTTCTGTCACCATTTGATCTCTGTACATGCTGGTTCCCCTTCACCAAATTAAATCAAATTAATTGACATATCCATCATCTTACATACTATTCTTTTTTGTGGTGAGAACAATCAAAGGTCTACTCTCTTAACAATTTTCAAGTATACAGTATATTAATATTAACTGCAATCACCATGCTGTGATAGAGCTCCAGAACTTACTCATCTTCTTTAACTGAAACTTTGTCATCTTTGACCAACACCTCCCCACCAGCCCCTAGTCACTATCATTCTACACTGTTTCTTTGAGTTCAACTTTTTAAGATTCAACATATAAGTGAAACCATGCTGTAATTATCTTTCTGACCCCAGCCTATTTCGTTAGCATAATGTCCTCTAGGTTCACCCATGTTGTCACAAGTAAGAGGATTTCTTTAATGGTATTTAATTGTGTGTGTGTGCATCTCATACTTTTTTATCTACTTATTTGCGATGGACACTTGGGTTGATTCCATAGCCTGACTGTTGTAAGTAATGCTGCTATGAACATGGAAGTACATATATCTCTTTGATTTTATTTCCTTTGCATATATACCCATTAGTGGGATTACATATGGTAGTGCTATTTTTAATTTCTTTTTTTTTTTTTTTTTGAGTTGGAGTCTCACTCGGTCGCCCAGACTGGAGTGCAGTGGCCGCTCCCGGCCACCGCAGCCTCGACCTGCTGGGCTCCAGTGATCCTTCCGCCTCAGCCTTCCGAGTAGCTGGAACTACA
>CAUYQG010185396.1:0-16780 GCA_963574415.1 Tarsius wallacei
CTAATTTTTTTTTTTTTTTGATTTATTGTAGAGATGAGGTCTTGCTTGCCCAGGCGGGTCTCGAACCCGCGGGCTCAGGCAATCCACTCACCTCAGCCTCCCAAAGGCGCGGGATTACAGGCTGAGCCACCGAGCCCGGCTCTAATTTACTTTTAAATAAACTTTTCTTTTTTTAACCTTTTTGAGTGTTGCAATTCTTTGCAACTACTCAGATCTCTGGACTACTGGTGCTGTGCCTCCCCTCACCTCTCCCCTCCTCTCCATCTCTCCATCCACCCTCGCCCTGTCCGTACCCTAACAGACTGTTCTTGTTTTCAAATGCTGGAAGCCAGGTTAGTTGAAAGTAAGTCTGTCTCTAAAGGTTTCGGCCTTGCTTAAGATCATAATCAACTGCTTGTCCCTGTAAAACTGTTGGGAAGTCTCTTAGAGGCATGTAGTATATGTTAAGTCCCTACTTTAAAATGTAGTGCTAGATAACACTACTGCTTGTTTTTTTGTTTTCGTTTTTGTTTTTGGTTATGCCTGGCTAGCACACCTCCTACAAGACTGGTAAAGCTTTAAATGCTGAATACTTTGCAGGACACACTGAGGCATGGGAACTGGCCATTCCCACCTGATTAAGTCACCTTGCTATGCTCGGTGCTTCTCCTGAGGTCCAGGTGAAATACTAGGCACAATAAATTGCAAGTGTTCAAAGGCAAATCCTGGGTTTTCAAGGAACGTGAACAAGAAAATGTGTACTAATCTGTACCCTCAGACACCCCAATGGGACAGACTTTAAATAATTGGAGCAAGTTAAAATTATGCGGTTTAAAATTTTTTTTTAAATTAGTGTATTATTGAAATCTAATTTGAACTCACTGCAAGTTAACAGAAAATGAGGTTTGGGGGAAAAAAGACTTTGCTTTAATATCATCTAGCAATTAAATTCACTTTGTGACATGAAGTAAAATGGTCAAAAGTTCTGTATGTAGAGGCATTTTTTAAAAAATTTATTTCACTACTTTGCAAACAAAACTATATCCTATGAGATATTGAATACCCAACTCCAGAGTCTTAACTCAGGACTATGAATACCAAGCTCCCAATTACAGAAAACTTCTGAAGTTCTTAGCAACTGAGACACTAAGAAAAAAAAAGAGAGAGAAGGACTCCAGGATGAGCACCAGCTAGACGAAAAGTAGACAAATTCTTACTAAATGCGTACTTAAAGTGATCCTATTCCTATGCTAGTGCATTCTATTACTCAAATTGTTGGATTTCTGGACAACTTCTGGTCTCCAGAGGCTTCCCTGACGGGTGTCACCCCTCCAGGGGACAAACCAGAAGCATTTAGATCTGTACAATCAAGAGTTCAAAGTGGGAAGTCAAACAGCTGATAGTAGTGACCAAACAAGAATTCGTTTGCAGCAATGGTCCATTAAGGAAACAAACAGTATGTTCAATACCAGTCCCAAATACCCAGCATTAAATTCAGAAGTTTTGGGGGGCTGCAAGTTTCCATAGAATTTAGATACCTAACTTCTCCATCATACCCCTCTATGAAGCCACAAAAGGGGGTGAACAGGAGCTTCTGATATGAAAAAAAGTTCAACAACAGGCAAAAAAAAAGTACTCATTTAGGCTGGGTCCAGCTTCTGCCAATAGTCACGGCAGAAGCTTGAGAATTCAGCTTGAGGATTCAGCGAAACTTACTGATGGGCCATTGTTTCACTTTGTCAGCCTTTGTATTTGCCAAGTGCTATATTGTTTGTCGTTTTATTTGCTATAGGACTGACTTTATTTGCTGAAGGACTGACAAATTGGAAATGTTGGAAAAAGGTCTCACTAGCATTTCTATTCTTTCTTATATTAAAAAGTTTTCCCATGTCCCAGTACAAAAATGGCATGGCATAAAAATTGGCAATTGATTTAAAAACATGTTCTTGGGTCTGGAAGAACGTAAGTACATTATTGAATCTGTAATCCTATTGTTGAAATCCTGTCTTATCCTCCCTTGCATAGTCCCAGTAATTATGAACTCCATCTCTAAGTTTGTGGAAATAGTCGTTAAACAAAAAAAAAAAAACAACTGTGACCCACATAATGTTAATGCACCAAATTAAAGATGATGCTCTTAACCCATAAAGGGTCGAGCATCATAGGGGGGGATGTGGCAGAGGGGGACTCAAAACAGTTAAAATTATTCCTTTTAAAGATCAAACTGCAAGCTCCAAAACTATCTAGACATGGGGCTTGAAAAAACCAAACAGCCAAAGGTCACTCTTCTGGACATGCAAGATAGTAATCCATTCACAACCTTACCCCCACATCCTCTCTCTGTGAAGTTATCGGTTTACAACCCCTGCTTGTCACGTGTACCCTGGAGACAATTTGCTCTTTGAAAATCTGGTTTTGCTAAGTACCACCTTGTAAATTCCAAAGAAAAATGTATAGTCATACAACCCGACCCCCTCCCTTACCTAAACTAACAGATTAAACCCCTCTCCTCTTTCTCTGGGTTTCTCAGCCTTGGAGCATTAGCCCGCTGAGTCACACCGGCGCTAATAAACGGCTACTTCCTAAGACAGCCTCGGTGTCACAGTCTCTCTGTTTTCCCGCAACAAGACCACTTTTCATTAATATTGATAAGCAGTTATCCTGACTTACCGAGTGTAATTTATTGTAAAATATCATCATTGCTTTGAAGTAATGTTACGGTCCAAGTAATGCTCAGCTTCTCTCCCTCGAAACCAATACATCAGGGGGCAAGGAACTGGTAGAAAGAGATTTATTTCTGAAGTTGAATTCAGGGAGCAGAACCCGGCACCTGGCTTTCCTAAAATGGTCCCGCTCACCCTTCAGGTTTTACAGTCCACTTTTATAAGTTCAGGGTTGTTGGTACCGATATATTGATCATGTGATTAGCAGAGCATTGTGCAGAATTTAAGTTACAGCTGCATTTTGTCAATAATGACATTTGTGGTCTGCATTTCCTGGCATTGGTTACACCAGGCAGCGGCATTCATCAAATTTGCCAGAGTAAAGGGAGTCAACAGGGCCTAAGACATCATACATTACTACATATTGTTATACACAAAAGTTATACAAATCATAAGACTTACGATTACCCTGATACTATATTATTCAAACCTACGACTCCAAAGAAAAGGGAGTAAATGGGAATTTACATCTCAGGTTATTGGGCACAGTCTGCTGTGAAGTGAAGGATTCTTTGGAGTTACTTACTGGGAGTGCATAGGAGATAAGGGGAGGCACACCTTTTGCTACCACTCAGGAATGTGGCAACAGGCAGGAGCACTGTAACGCTCACCATGCAATATGGACAGACAATAGTGGTCTCCGTGTCCGTAACTCTAAACTAAGCTCGTCCTCTTACCTTCATCTTCGCCTTCTTCCACTAGTACAAATTTGAGAAGTTTTCCTCTGGCTATTCTCGGTTGTTACCAGGTCTTCAGAAGAAGCCCCAGGAACGACCTTGGGTGATATGTTGCCGGCTACCAATGCCCTACAGCAAATCAGTCTGTGATGGAATTTAAAGCTGTTTGTCCACTAGACCATCGGGCAGCCCCAAGACTCCAGTGAAATGTCACTTCATAGCATCTCAGAATCTATGTCCCAGTACTTTCCAGGGCCTTCAGAAATTCTTCACATAGTCAGTAGAGAAACCAGTCCTTTCTGCATTTCATCGAAGAGGTGATAGAATAAAAACAAGTAATAGGATCTCTTTCTAAAAACTATCATGAGCTCTGTGGCAGGGCTATCAAAGTATTAGCAAGAGACAGGAAGAAAAGGAGCCCTAAGTCTTCTTGTCCCCAGGAAGAGCCAAGTGGCCTGACAGCACAGACACTTGAGTTGTTCTTTTGTGGCGTTTTCATCAGAAGTCCCCACGAACCACACCCTGTCACAGACATTCTCCGGGGTTCATAAAGACACATTGGAATGAGGGTAGTGCCCAGACAGGATGTAGCCCTATCTCAGGAGGATGCTAATCAGGGTTGCCTTCGGCAGGCTGGAGGCAGAAGGTGCATGGGGTTTTGGTCTAGAGCTGTGGGGCCTTCCCAAACGGACTCAGCCTCACTCAGCATCACAAGGAGGCTCCAAAAATTACTTGTCCTCCAAGTAGTTTGCAAATTATGCCCCAAAGCAAATCTTGACTACGCTAACCCTTCCAGGTTGGAAAGGCCCCAGAAACGTCCTCCTGTGCTACAGGTCAGGCGGTTACAACCCTTACCTATCAGAATCTTCCCAAGGCCTGCTCAGAGCTTCCTTCCACACTGTCGACTGCCATGCTCCAGTCTCTCTGCTCCCATGGCAATTTATCCAACTCGTCCTTGGCTTCCTGTGTTCCGGGACTTTCACCTCCACTGTTTCACAGCCCCATTCCCTAAGTCGCATCCTGATCCTGTCACCATCCAAGACTGCTGTGCCTCAGACATTTTAAACGTCAGTGGACCTAGAATCCGTTCCAGCAGGGCAACCACCACTTCAAATTATTCTACTTCCTAACTCTTGTCTCCCCCTGCGAATGCCCAGGTCTGACTCAACCCACCATTTTGTTTCCTCTCTTGCCAGACACAGAGCTGCCGTGGCAAAATTGCAGAACGGTGCTCCTGAAATCACTGCCAACTCTGGCGTCCGACCTCAGCCGGGAGCTGGCACGGCCACTCCACTTCCTCTGTCTCCGTGACAGACTTTCTTCTTGCTCCTCAGTGCCTGTCTGGATCTTTCCTCTTGTCTCTGGGGCACGTGAGTCCCTCTCCGCACCCAAGGCAGACCCCCCCACTGTGCATCAGTGCCTGTCCCCAGCACTTCCTTGGTCTCTCAATTATCCCTTTCCCCTTTTCTCCTTCCTCTGATGGTTTGGCATGGAGGGGGTCTCCAGAGACTTAAGATGTCTCCCATCTTCACAAAGCACAAGTTAGTTACTCAATTATGTAAATAATCGTTTGCTCTTTGACTCCCTTATTAGCAAGGAAGTGTCCTCAGTGCAGGGAGAGAACTACATCCCCAGTGTCTGACAGGTGCTCAGTAAGTATCGGATGAATGAATAAATGAATGTGGCCACCTAAGGACAGGAAGAGAAAATCACGGAGGGAGTGCCCAATGGCGGCCAGCTCTGCAGAGAGGACAAGAAAGAAAGAGGACAGACGGATCTTTATTGGCTTTGGCAAGGAGATGGGCGTCACTAACCCCAGTAATTCAGAATGAGTGGTGTTGACACAAAAGCCAAAAATAAATGAGCAGAGTTTAGTTGAGCAAAGAACAATTTGCGAATTGGGCAGCCTTTGAACCAGAGAAGGTTCAGAGAGAGACTCCAGGGCTGCCGCGTGCTTGGAGAGGATTTGTGGACAGAAAAAGGGACGTGACATGCAGACAATGGAAGTGAGCCCCAGAAACAGCTGCTCTGGTTACAGTTACAACATGGTTTAACGCTGGCCACGACTCAGAGACTGGCACAAGACTCGGTTATGGCCTGTTTCCACATTCAATTTGGTGACAGCTCACTGTATATGGAGAAAGCTTTAAGCCAAACTTAAAATATGTCAAGAGGCCGCTTTAGGCTAGATGTAATTTATCAGCGGGCCTAGGGATCTAATTTGACTGACAGTGCAGCTCCCGCCCTGGAGAGGAGACCACGTGGTCCTCATGCCCAGCGAAGGCTGGAGCTAGAACAGGACAGGTTTGGGGGAGCTCCACTCCATGGGAGGGGCTCGCAGTTTTAGGCCACAGGCAAAGACTGTCGGAACTCATAAGGTTTCTTAAACTTTTGAAATGTTGAAATTGTTTTTAATGATGTCTGTATTGCCATCATGTTAACATCTGTTTCCCCAAAGTGAGTAAATAGCATAAAGTCCTTCACTGAAAAGTGCCTGTGCCCCGTCTGCGGGAACTGCATGAAAGGAGGATGCTGGTAGTCTCTCATCCTTCTCCGCACAAGCCGTCTGGTGTCTCATGCTCTGGAGCCCCTGAGGGAGTTTCAGTCCCGGCTCTGCCAGCTACCAAGTGTGCAGCCTTGGGCTAGTCACCTCACCTCTCTGGCCTCGGTTTCCTCCTCTGGAAGATGAGATCCATAATCATATCTTATAAAATTAGAGGACTAAGTCAGCTGAGCTATAAAAAGTGCTTACAGTGTCCAGGTTGTAAGCAGGGTGCTTTGATCTATCTTGTTTAGCTGTAATGAACGTTAGCAGTCGTGGGGTCATATTAGTAAACTGTATTACCAACAAAGAGATTTAATTTGGGTAACATCAGGTTTAAAGAAGAAATGGAACAGGTCTGACACCTTGGATCCTGCGACAAGAGAAACAGGAAGTAAAGGGACCCAGGACTGAGCAATTGCCCTCGGAGCTTGGAAATGCAGTATTAGCCAGAAGCAAACAAAATGTGATTCTATTGACTGAGCAAAGAAGAGAGTTTTATTGAAGCTGAGCAAACAGGGATGAAGAGCCTGAGAATATTTTCTGAACCGAGCTGCTCGTTGGAAGAGAACTATATCCCCAGTGTCTGCTAGGTGCTCGGTAAGCATTGGCTGAGTGAATAAATGAATGTAGGCACCTAAGGACAGGAGAGAAAGTCACGGAGAGAGTGCCCAATGCATTGCAGCTCCCTGTGGGAACATTTCACTCACAGTCATGAATAAGTAGTGAGAGTTTCCTTCCATCAGCCCTGACTCACCCCTACCTACCACTGCCGATCATCTATGTGGCAAGGAGTGTCGGGGACAGCTCGGTGTCATAACTCCACTTCCACACCCTGGGATAACCACACCCTGCTGGACCCAGGAACTTGGGGATTGGGGGGATTTTTGTTTGGATGGTTTTTCTTTCCTTTTCCTATTTTTTTTTTTTTTTCTCCAATTCAATAGCTTTAGGAGATACAAATAGTTTTTGGTTACATGGCTGCATTGTACAGTGGCAAAGAAGTGTGCTCACCACTCCCACCTATGCACATTGTACCAGATAGTTGATTTTTCCTCCCTTCACCCCTTCCCATCCTCCCGCTTCTGAGTCTCCAATGAGAATTACATCATTCTCTACACCTTTGCAGGTCTTTGGTTTAGCCCCCACTTATAAATGAGAGCGTGCAGGGTTTGGTTTTCTGTTCCTGAGTTAGTTCGCTGAGGACAATGTTCTCCAGTTCCACCCAAGTTGCTGCAAAAGGCATTATTTTGTTCTTTTTATAGCCCAATAGTATTCCATAGTGTACATATAACACATTTGCATGATCCACTAATTGGCTGATGGGCATTTCAGCTGATTCCACACCTTTGCAATTGTGAATTGTGCTGCAACGAACATGTGGGTGCAGGTGTCATTTTATCTGACTTGTGTTCTTTTTTGGCCCAAAACCACTGGTTAATTTGTTCAGTTCCCTGGGGAAAGTTTCTGTCATTCCTTGGTACAGACAAATATCTCCTCATCCTCAGACCCAGGTTATTAAAATGCCTGATTAGCTTATTTCACAGCTGTGTTTCTTCTCATTTCAGAAATTCAGAAACAAAAAGTATCTTCCTCAATAATTCCTAGTGCTCATTGCATTCACCCTTGGAAGCGAAAATAAACACGCAAGTCACACCCCCGTGCTAAGAGAATATTCCAGGCAGGGTTAGTCTCATCTCTTTCCATGAAAGGGCACCTAGGACAGAATGAAGAACTAAGAAAATTCTGTGGGTGAGAGAAAAGGATGGGAGTGTGGTAGTTCAGAGCAGGGGCCAGCCAGAAACAACAAGGAAAAGAACCAGGGTCTGTGTCTGTGTCTGGGGCAGGGGCAGGGGCTCGGGGTGCTGGGGCAGGGCTGTGGGCCTGCCAGGGTGGGAAAAGGGGAACAGGCAAAAACTCTAGATGTGTTTGGCCCTTTACTGGAAAACACCGTATATTTCTGAAAGGGTTGCTGCAGTGCTGACAGCTGACCGGCAAGACAAGCCGAAGAAACAGAGGGGAAAATCAGGATAATGCACCACCTCTCAATTGAAAGCCAAAGAACACCTTGCGTCCTTTAGGAGAGCAAGACCATCACTGTCACAAATATCAAGACGGAGAGAACAGAAAGACCTTTTCTCTCATTCATTTCCTTCGTCCTCTCACCAAAATCCGCTTACGGTCACTTATCGTCCTGCCCCCACCCCACAGAATCCAGAATGTGAAATTCAAAAGATCATCGAACTTTGGGGTAAGAAGATTAGATGAAGAAACTGTCAGAAGGACCGTTCAGCATGCTTTCGAACGTGTGAAGAAAAACCCCATGACCAAGCACACAACACACCTTCTGACGTCGCGGGCCACTCCATCTTCCCCTTTATGAGGAAAGGTGCCTGCCAGCCATTGTGAATTAATTCGAGAAAAATACTCTTGCATACTAGTTTTAGGGAAAAGGACATTAAGAAGTTCATTTTACGTGAAACTATCATGATGCTGCAACTCGGAGATTTTCTCAAGATACTAATCTTTGAAAGAACTTCTACTGTGATGTGTACCTGAAATAAGAATGAGCACTTTCCTGTTATCTCTGAAGTGTCACTTTAAAGAAAGCGCATATGGCATAGACTTGCCACCAATCTCTCAAGTATGATTGCCTTACCTTTCAGGAAGAATTACTGGCACAGAACGACAGATTCAATGAAGACTACAGGAAGAAAATGGCTGACACTTCTCTGACCTTTCACGTGGAACACTACAGAGAGAGAGTCGAAATCTAGACTACCCTGGGGCAACTTTATTACCTTATCTGACGTGTTTTATTCCCCTTATCATTGCTTTTCCTTGGACACTACTTTCTGAGCTCACTCAAATTGTTCAGACAAGAACTAGCAATCACTTTTTTATTTTGGCACACACCTAGAAAATAAAATCACCTTGTTAGCTAAGGAGCTGGGCTCAAAGTTCTTCAAAAACTGGCTGAATATTTGTAACAGAAATTGTGGAACTTTGTCAAGTTCCTGGTGGCTAAGTCTTTAAGCCAAGGTGTCAAGGTTCGGAGGCTAGAGTCCAAATTCCTCTTCCTCTTCACTTGGCCCTGGCTTCCCCAGTAGGGGCATCTTCTCTGACGGGCGCTTTGTCCAGAGAACCCCCAACGGCTCTGCTAAAGCTTTCTTAGAGCTAACCCAGACTAAGGCTTTCTCTCCAGGCTTCCCTTCTTCCTTCTGTTCTTTCTCCACGAGGTGAGTCCTACACCAACCTCCCACAGCCATGCTCATCTCTCTCTCACAAGTGTGTCCCCAATAAATCTCTTATGTGCCAAGCATCTGTCTATCACTAAAAAGGAGAACACTCTTCTCCCTTTGTTACAGTGACCATTGTATTGGGGATATACTGTTAAAATTCAGATTTGCGGGTATTAGTTTGGATCATTTTAATTTGCTGCCAAAAAAGAGAGGAAGAAAGCGCCTCGAGCATCGTATGGGCGGCAACTACGGAAAGCTAGAAATTACTAAAACTTAGAAGCTGGGAGGGAGGTGTCTGGAGAAAACTCTGGACCCCTGAGGCGGGAGTACTCTGTGACCAGGGCTCTGTCTCTAAGGAAGCTATGAAGATGCTGGCTCTGACGTGATCTTCAAACTAGGTTCAGCCACGGCCACCGAACAGAACACCAGATGCTGCTGGAGTGAAGAGGTGTCTCCGGGGTCCCACTCGCTGGAGCCGGAAGGCAGCAGGAGGGATCGAGTTCCTGTTCTTCCTCTTGTCTCTCAGTCTCCCTGTGGGCAAAGACTCAGGGATGAGGTGCCAGCCAGCTCAGCAGAAACATGGAAGACAGGGTTCCAGCCCCTGCATCGCATAGAAAACCAGAAACAGGAGATCTTCAACCTGAGAGGCAATAACTTAGCCATACAATATCTGACAATGCTAAGCTCAGAAATGTCCATTTCAGATAGTTCAAACATATCTATATGTTACCTAATATATATACTAGTCATGCAAAAAAAAAAAAACAGAGAAAAGGTCTAAACTTATCCAAAAGAAATAGATTGATAGCCTTAATATAGCTCACAAATGCTCCCTGTCCTGTTCAGGAATTCCAGAGGGCAAGTATCCTCTGAAGATCGTCTCAAATTCCTGCAAGGGCTCCCGGGGGAAGCAGCAGCAGTTAACTGAGGCTGAGGCTGAGAAACAGTGTTAGGTGTCCTGCCAAACTGGATACTGTGAGCTCGGTAGAATTGTCCCCATCTGACCAACTGAGGTAATATCTCCCAGATGGTGTTTACAATAGTTGGTTTGAAATTTGTGGTTAATGCCAACACCTGGCATGCCAGGTAACACACGCTAGAAAAATAAACAGTGTGAGCTCTAAAATCCCTCCAAGGTGACCCGGAGTAGTACCCTTGCTTGGGTTGAGTCCACCTGAATGCTGAGAGAAATTCTGGTGGAGGTGGATCTGGAGAAGCCTGTCTCCCAACGCAATGACACAGGGCCCATTTGTGCGGGCGCCTGTTGGATACAGCCCAAAGAAAGTGCAACTTCAGTCCGAAAGAGGCAGACACCCAACTGAGGCAGCAGCCAAGTGAGAGAGATGAGAGATCCTCCCACACTACCAGGGAGCTGGAATCCCAGAATCAGAAGAAGCATTTGGAGATCGTTCAGACAGGTGGTCAAGTGGCTCTTTTGATATCATTAAGCTAAGTGACATCGTCTATGTATTGAGCAATTGTTTGGCAGTTTCTACTAAAGTTAACTGTATCGATGATTCGGCAGTTCAAACCATAGTCATACACCCAAGTGAACAAGACAGAGTGCATCTGTTCGCAAACAGAAATGTATAAAAGTGTCACAGAAGCTTTATTCAGAATCACCAACAACTGACATCAAGCCATGTGTCCATCAAAAGAAGAACGAAGACATAAATTGTGATACACTCATTCGGTGATATAGAAACAATGGCAATAGAAATAAACGAACTCCTGATACTTGCAACTGATACTTGATGATTTTCAAAAGCATTATATTATAAGAACAAAAGCAGACTCAGAGGAGTACATAATGTATTATTCCGCTACTATGAGTTTTAAGAATAAGCAAAACCAAACCACGTGCTGAGTGTCAGAACCGTCTTGGGTAATGGTGAGGCATTGACTGAAAGGAGGAAGGAGGGAGCTTTTCGAAGTGATGGGAAGTCCCATAATTTGATATGGGTGGTGATTACATGGGTGCATGTATAAGTAAAAATTTATCAAGATGTAATCCCAGCACTTTGGGAGGCCGAGGTGAGGGGATTGCCTGAGCCCACAGGTTTGAGAACAGCCTGGGCAACTTGGCGAGACCTCATCTCTACAATAAATTTAAAATTTTTAAAAATTAGCCAGGTATGGTAGCATGTGCCTGTAGTTCTGGCTGCTTGGAAGGCTGAGGCGGAAGGATGGCCCACGCCCAGCAAGTCGAAGCTGGGGTGGCCATGAACATGCCACTGTCCTCCAGCCTGAGCGACAGAGTGAGACTCCAACTCAAAAAAAAAAGACGTACACCTAAGGTTTGTGCATTTTTCTGTGTGTAAATTGTGCCTTGATATAAAAAAAAACTTGTAATAATAACCTCAGATATTACAGTCTAACCTCTCACAAAAAAGAAACAACCCTGAGAATCCAGCCTTGTAAGTTAGGAAAGAGTCCCCAGTTGAACTGTCCCAGCTGGCAACATGGGCACCTAACGTGTGATATGTTCGGAAGCTTGAGTCTGCGTGGGTCTGGGGAAAGTATCTCTCCAAATTTCCATGCATAACCAAACCCGGAATACAGGTTTGGTCACTCTGTGAGGAGAGTAACTCCAGGTGAAGAGGCGAGGAAGGAAGGCTGAGTCCTGCAAACTTGCTCCAGGCACTCCTTCAGCGTCTGCTCTCAATTCCCCTCTCCACTGGCAGTCACAGGACCAGGAAATGTCCTCCCAGACGTTGGCAGGCCCCTAAGCTGAGCTGCCTGCCACCGACCTTCCTTCTGGCAGCATGGGGCGAGCACTGCCAGAGTCTCTCAGAAGGAAGGGGAGGCCCTGTTCCAGCACACAAAATACTGAAGACTTTGTTCCCATTCCAGTCCAAATGTGCATGCAAATTGCCTCTTTTTGTTGACCCAAACATGCGTAACCTATAACGAGCAGAGCTCTGTGCCCAAGGCACTAAAGATATAAAACCCATGAGAATCTCAACTTTCATTTCCTTTTTGCTTTCTCGGGCCAGTGCCCGAGACCAAGGTGGAGGACATGACTGAGGACAAGGCTCTGCCCGCACCCGTAGAAGTTTCCCAAGTGAACGGAATCATTCTCCCGAAGAAACTATGTGACATCTGGGATGAAGTCTGGAACTTCCAAGCCCAGCCTGATGACCTGCTCATTGCTTCCTATCCCAAAGCAGGTAGGTACGTGGACGTGAAGAAAGGGCAGCGGAAGTCGGGCACGGGTCAGCAGCTCGTGGGATCGTGCAGTAAAATCAAAGACCCGATGAAATGTGCCCTTGTCTGCGCATCAGACAGAATGTCAAATGAGCTGTTTCTATAAAAACTCTAAAATTTTTTAGAAATAGAGCAGCTGATGTGTTACAAATGTGAAACCAGACTCTGTCTGATTTCCCAGAGGCAGAATTGCCCGGTGAAAACTTGAACTGGCTTTTTTACATAGCACCCGGTTATCCGGGGTCACACTTTTAGGATAGCACTTATCCCTCTAAGATAACAATCACTAATGTGGAAGAAGAAATGAGATGCTACAAGTAGGAGATAATGGTGAAAAGAGAGTTTCATCCTAGGGTGAAGTTTATCTCCTCAGGCCTCGTGAAGACTGAGCTCTTTTCCCAGCTCAAATCTAGAAAGTGAGAATACATTTTTCCTGAGACTGTAGCGACAGGGCACGACAGGTACGTGAGAGCGGTGTGACCTGCCGCTGAGGTGACCTTATCATTTATCATCCCAACCGGGGCCTTTGAGATCCAAAGGGAGCGCTGAACAAGCTGGAACTGCAGGATCAGCCTGACTGGCTTCAGGCAAGCCAGACCCTACAAATCACAAGGGACCCAAGCTGCTGACCCCAGGCCCCTGTGCTGCTTACCTAAGTCTGCCTGTCGTAATCTGAAATCATGACCCTTACTTCCACAGCCTCTTTTCTGCCCATGTCATGTGGGGCATTCCCCGGGAGGCTGATTCTGAGTTGGAGAAACATGTGTGCAGTGTGCAATAGGGAGTGCTCTTGTGATCATTCCCTCTGTAAAGGGAGAGAAGGAAGCAGGATTGAGCCAGGGGAGAGGTTAGGTTTCGACTTAATTCCGGCAGAAGCCTCCTATGGGATGGTCTGAAGCTGGGATGGCCCTTCAGAGTGGATCCCATAGCAGCTGGGACAAGGGGGCAGGGTGGGTGTCAGCCAGTCACTGAATGCAAGAGGCCCAACAAGGGGAGAGGGCTGAATGGCTGGGGGCCATCTGGCAGCAGCATTCCTTCTTTTTGAGTTAGAGTCTCACTCTGTCGCCCAGACTGGAGTGCAGTGGCCGCCCCCAGCCACCGCACCCTCGACCTGCTGGGCTCCAGCGATCCTTCCGCCTCAGCTTTCCAAGTAGCTGGAACTACAGGCGCGCGCTACCACACCCGGCTAATTTTTGATATTGTAAAGATAAGGTCTCGCCAAGTTGCACAGGCGGGTCTCGAACCCGTGGCCTCAGGCAATCTTGGGGGAATAAACACCTCCCCTTCAGAAGGAAAATCTGGACTGTGCGTCCTACACCCCCAGTAATCTTCCATATGCAGCTGTAGAGCACAACTCTTGCCATAGCTTGCCGGAGCCATGTTGTGGCTTTCTGAGAGGCCATCCAGGTCAACAGACGCATCTGGAAGATGCCAGAGAAAAACAGGCATCAGGTTGCACTAGAAACCAGGCCGTAGTTTGACTCGGGAACATAATCTAACGGGACTCAGTCCCCCAGGAGTTACCAGCTGCAGTTACTGGTGAGCATGAGGCATGGTGCGAGGGCCTCTGTCAACAGGCTGGTTGCAGGGCAAGTCTGGGGTGTGAAGCAAAGTCCAGCAGAAGTCCTTATATGGCCTGGACCAAACCAGCACAAATAGGGTCTGGGGCCACCGAGGGAGCCGGTTTCCTGAGACGCTCACAGCATCTACGACAGCAAAGCCAACTCCAAAGATGGCCTCTGCAGGAAGAGGTGCTTATGGCTTCTTCTGAGAGGTTCCAGGAAAGAAAGCAGGCCCAAGGCCATGCTCAGAATCCAGGAAAGAAAGTAGACCCAGCCCCATGTGAAGAAAGGGCCTTCCGATACTCCCAAAGCAGCATGGGTTGGGCAAAACCAAACACTTTGGAGTTAGGACAGCAAATTGCCAGGGAGGCAACAAAGACTCAAGGATGAAGCCAACTCTGATTCCAGAAGGGGAGAAGGAGAAAGCGGCTTTAGTGCACAATAGGAACTGACAAGGAGCTGACAGATGTGTGCCAGCATACAGTCTAGAAGGGGAGCCATGGAACAGTACCCAGGGACCCCTCAAGGGGCTAGGGAAGGGGGAGCCAGGACCCCAGGAAGCTGGCATGAGGCCCAAGCAAGATGGTCTCCGTTGTACTGACTTGGGCCCGCAAGATGTAAACCAACTCAGCAAAAAACTAAGACACTTGGCATGTCTTCAGTGCCAACTGTTAAGCTGGGTTCTGCCTATTTTCTCTTCTAACCCTCAAAACTACATGATGATGATTGACACTTGGTGGGTTTATGTAACTGATGCAAAACCATCCAGCTCATACATCACACGTAGGATTCAAGTCCATCTGATCCCACAGCTCCACAAACATCCAAACCATGCGTCCTCACAGAAAACAAGACCAGGTCAGCCAAATGTCCCAGAAGCCAAACAAGGATAGATTTCTTGAAGGACATACCAGCAGAGGCCAAAGGGGCTGGCCTGAAGGGAAGCCCCAAAATCAGTAAGGAGACAGCAGAGGAGGCTTTTGAGAGAAACAAATATTACCCCAAATGTAGCAAAGGTTATTTTTCTACTTAAAACCAGTTCCACTTTCTTGTGGAAGTCACCATTTAATATTACGTTGAGTATTTCTTTGCCCCTGAAAGAGGGATTCATTCGATCTAGTTTTTTCAGTTTGTGTACATTTGTAATTCTCACTTTTCCTTCTTTTTCATATTACTGGCATTGTGTCCATCTCATGGTTCTGAAAAAAAGTAACATGCGGGGAAACAAGATTCTGATTAGCAGGCCAGAATTTTTGATGGTAAAAGTGATAGCTAGTGTTTGGGGGTTTCTGTGACTTTCCTCCTATGGAAGTTTTTTAATTAACCCCTGTTGTTACATGCAATCGTTATTTGTATTACCATTTTCTAGAAAAACCAATGGCAAGGAAAAGCTAAACCTCGTGGTTGGTTTCGGTTCAATGTGATAAGGTATCGAGTGACACATTAGCTCTCTGGAGCATAAGATGTTTCTTGCTTGTAAGTGGCAGAAAATCAATGATCAGTGCCTCAGCTCTCTGTTCTCCTTTCTTTCAGGAACCACCTGGACACAGGAAATTGTAGACCTGATCCAGAGCAATGGTGATGTGGAGAAAAGCAAGCGTGCTCCCATCAATCTGCGACAGCCCTTCTTGGAGTGGCCAAGAACGACCGTTTCTGGTACGCCTCCAGATTTAAATCTGTAATCCTCACATAAAGACGAAAGATTCAAGAGAGCCTGAAAGTTTAACACACACCAGGGAGGAAAAGAAATCCTTTTGATTCCTAGTTTCAAGAACTGAATGAATATTAACTTTTCTTGTGCAAATCTAGGTAGGTCCTTCACTTGAAAACTGACTGAACCTTGGCACTTCACAATAGAGAGGTACGATTCTTTGTTCATCGAAGTGTCCAGCCAGTTACAAATGCCAAGTAGTACCTATGTAGTTCTCACTCAACAGAGTCCCTGCTTACCCATGTGAGACCCCAGTGTCCATGCCAAGGCAGCCCAGCACCCAGGACCACTGTATTCAAAGGTGGAGTTCACAATGCACGTTCCATGGAAAAATAATAAATGGCACAGTTATAGCTAAGATTTTCATGGCACATGCCAGATGCTGACATTGTTCTAAATACTTCTGGCATACTAGCCCATTTGCCATAACATGCTTGTGAGCTGGTGGTCATTATCATTCCCATGTTACATAAGACCGACATGCAGCGAGATTATGATTTGCTCAAGGTAACAGCTAAGATTTGAACCTAATATTTCCCTTTTTTTTGTTTTTTGGGTTTTTTTTGAGTTGGAGTCTCACTCCATCGCCCAGACTGGAGTGCAGTGGCACGCTCCCAGCCACTGTAGCCTCAACCTGCTGGGCTCCGGCTATCCTTCTGCCTCAACCTTCCAAGTAGCTGGAACTACAGGCACGCGCTACCACACCCGGCTAATTTTTGATTTATTGTAGAGATGAGGTCTCACCAAATTGCCTGGGTGGGTCATGAACCCATGGGCTCAGGCAATCCACTCACCTTGGCCTCCCAAAGTGCTGGGATTACAGGCTGAGCCACCGAGCCTGGCGATATTGCCCTTTCTAAAGTCCATGCTCTTAACCACTTAGCCATATAGTGTGGGTGCGGGTGTGGGTGTCGGTGTGGGTATGTCCTATATGGACTTCAGCTATGTGTGTTTGAGGTATACAATGGAATTAAATAGACTACGGTGGACCAGCATGGGCACCTGGTCATCTTTAATAGTACTATTTCTACAGGAATTCACCTTCATCAAATCTGAACAATGAGTTTATGGACTCATCTTTGAAAAATGAACAAATTAATGGCCTGAAATCAAGTCTTGCTCTCTCTCTCTCTTTTT
>CAUYQG010185398.1:0-12453 GCA_963574415.1 Tarsius wallacei
GCCCTCTTATCTCTGCTATAATCATTCAAACTACTTTTTTATTTCTGGGGTCCCCCCCCCCCCCCCCCGCCCCCATCATTATCCCCACTGGTTCCCTTTGGGATCTCTTGAGAGAACTCTTGAAGTTTCTTTCGTGACCATCAGCTCTTCTTGCTTCTGTGCTTTTTCTTCTTCTGCTCTTCACACACACTTTATTCTGCAAACACTGTTTGCTTTGTTTCTTCCTCTTGCCCACCTGGCCTTTTAATAACAAAGGGCCTCCTTTGCCAGGCTCCCAACCTTCCTCATTCCCATTCTCAGAGGATCTTTTCTTCTCAACTAAACTTGTGGTCTCCTTCATACATTTTGCCTCTTTCTCATTTGGGGTATCACAAATATCATTTCTTCTACCAAGATGCCCTCTTCCTTCAACCTCTTGTTAACTTTGTTAATAAGGTCTAAAACCTCTCTTTCTCTAGGAAGCTTTTTGTTTTTTAAGATTTGATTAATTCTGATTTATCTCTTACTCTATCTTTTTTGCACTTAAGCATCGTCTGCTTCTTAGAGACACTGGTGTTACTTCCTTAGTTAACAGAGTCATTTAGGGTGTTTCCCTTGTGTTTCCTCCACAATGAGATTGTGTTAACTCTCCTGGAAAGGAACCTCTTGTCTCCTGTACTTGTATATTTCTGTATGTCTCAGTTAACATGCATGAGACAGAAGCTCCTAAAATATTCTGTTACTTGTTATTACTTTTTAAAAGATAGGGTCTCCTCTGTTGCAGCCTTAACCTCCTGGGATCAAACAGTCCTCCTTCCTCAGCCTCTCGAGTAGTTAGATGACTGACTAGCTATTAGTTGTAGTGGCTCCTAGTACACAGCTGGCTAATTTTTAAATTCTTTTTGTAGAGACAGGACTCACTATGTTGCATAGGCTGATGCTGAACTCCTGGCCTCAAGTGATCTCCCGCCTCAACCTCCCAAAGTACTGGGATTACAGGTGTGAGCCACTACACCCAGCCCTAAAATGTTCTTAACAGACTAGACAGGATGATAAACATGAGGCCTCATAGTAGGGTGGATCTTACTTAGAAGAGGAGGTGTCCTCTCTTGGTAGCCAGAGGGGCTTAAATAATGTTCCTCTGTGGTGTGCTCTTCTTTCCATTTCCCCAAAACCTGTATCCCAGTATCTGGAAAGAAGGAAGATCGCAGTTAAGTGCACAACACTAGCCATCAGGTGGGAATGATACTCTGTGGTTCTTTGTTTGGGTAGGACCATCCGGAGAGGCCATCCAGATCCACCACCAGACCCGACAGAATATGGCGGAGCTGCAGGGCAGTGGGCAGAGGGACCCAACACACTCCTCTGCAGAACTGTTGGAGTTAGCATATCATGAAGCTGCTGGAAGGTGAGGATGTACACAGGGCTCTGGAAGGTAACTTAAGTACACTCTCCAGTACCCAGGACAATGTACAGAATAGACTACTGACAAAAAGTCGTGTTTATAAGACTTGAAAAAACAATATGAGATTAGGAACTTCCTTTGTCAGTCAGTATCATTCCCTTTGCTGGGCAAAGTACAAAGCAAACAGCCTGACATTTTTGCCTGAGATATTACTTAGGCCCTGCTTAGGTTTATCTTAAGTCCAAAACACACTTTGTAGACCTCAAATATGGGTTTTTCTGAACCTCAGTCAAGGATGAAAATGAGAGAGAAAATGCTTTGAGTGTGGAGTACTGAGACAGGTGATTTATGCTGCATGTTTTGGGCAGCCTCGCTATGACTTTTAGTCAATTTGGTTATTGAATTTAGAAGAAGTTGATGCTAAAAGCAATAAAAATCAAGGCCTGAGTTCGTAGAAACAACTCTTTCAACCAGAGCTCTGAATGTATTACAAGGTATTTAAAGAGAGTCAGTATAGGAAGAAAGTCATTTAAGGCTTTGACAAGAGTGAGCCCAGTTACACCTACACTCACCATTCCTGTGTTACCTTAGGAAACAGTTTGCAAAGAGCAATCTCTGGCCCTTCTTTCAGTTACCTTGATGTCCTGGTGAATGGGTGAGGGATATGGGCAGGGTGTGATCCTCTATACCAGATTAACTCTGGTACATATAATCAAGCACCTTTTACATCCATCCTTGTTCATAAGGGGGAGGCATAGTACAGGCAGGGCAGGTGGTCTAGCATGGTGATGTGAAATCAGCTGGGATGCCATGGCAGGAGGAGCCGGCCACAGAGCTTGCACACAAATCAAGCACTGTGGGCTGGTGTTTTCAGATATGAATACCGGTGATGCCAACCTATGTAGCTGAATATTCAGACCTTTTTTTTTTTTTTTTTTTTTTTTTGTTGGAGTCTCACTCCGTCACCCAGACTGGAGTGCAGTGGCCACTCCCGGCCACCGCAGCCTCGACCTGCTGGGCTCTGTGATCCTTCTACCTCAGCCTTCCAAGTAACTGGAACTACAGGCGCGTGCCACCACACCCAGCTAGTTTTTGATTTATTGTAGAGATGAGGTCTCACCAAGTTGCTCAGATGGGTCTCGAACCCACGGGCTCAGGCAATCCACTCACCTCAGCCTCCCAAGGTGCAGGATTACAGGCTGAGCCACTGAGCCTGGCTTTCAGACCTGTTTTTGATGAAAACCTCTGGGATACAGGGTGAGCAGGAAAAAGACGTGATGATCTGCATTAAGCCAGGTGGCTGGGCTTTGTTCTCTGCAGGCACAGCACTTCCCGCCAGCCTGGTGACTGCATGTCCTTCTTGAACTTCAGTGGAACAGAAGAGCTTTCTGTCAGCCTGCTTAGCAACTGTGGTACAGGTAACCAATCCAAGGGTAATAGAGTTGGGATGTTCAGAGAAGTGCACACCTAGAAGTGACATGGGGGCCAAAAAAGCAGGGTCATGTTTATTTTGGGATCATTTCAGCTGCAATTTTGGATGACCTATTTAGAAGCAGTGCTGTATAATGCATGGAATTATAAATGGGCTGCACATTACATTTTTAGCCGAGAACATGTTGGTCAAGCCACATTTATCACCGTTCTGTCAGAGAATTGTGATTGAGGGCTACTTGGGAACTTGGTGTTGAGGGCAACACCAGGGACAGAGTAGATTGGTCTCTGCTGTATCAGAGCTTTGAGTTGTCAGGGGCTGGGGGTAAGGAACAAACCTATCTCCATAAAAATAGTCAGGAGAGACCCAGAGAGGGGCAATGTGGTTCCAGTTGTCACATCAGAAAAGAGAAGGTTGGCTTAGTTGCTTAGAGAAGTGAGCATGCACCTCAAACTTGAACAAGTAGAATTTGGTTAGGTGGAAAGTTTAGAAGGTGAGGATTCCAAGTGGGAGGGGGAAGGAGGAAGTATAAACTTGGCTTTACACTTTATGGAAGCACTCTTATGTCTATTATCTCATCCTGTCACCCCAGTAGAGCATAAGTTATTAAGCAAATTTTACATGTGGGCAACTTAATGACCAGAGATGTAGAGTTATTAAACTAATCTCTCAAACCAGTAGCTAGGTATCCTGATTCAGACTGCTGTCCTCTATTGATGATATTATTCAGACTACCTTTAAGGACGTAAGGGAAACATGAGTTTGGATCAGTGAGGGAAGATTTTGTAAAGCCTCATAGGACAGGTATTGTACAAAATGAGTGTGAGAAACATTAAAATTTTTTAAAAATGGGACTGCTACTTTATGGCTTAGTGTTTCATAAGCTAACTTGAATTTCTAACACTTGGCCAAAGGAAGGTGTAGTGGCAGTGAAGTTATATAAAATCAGTAATGATATTTTCCTTCTTTCATTGGTAGATTCATCCAACAATAATCCTGGCAGCCTATGACTAAGGCTTGAAACTGGGTTGGCAGTAAGAAAATCCCTAAATGACTATAATTTTATTTATTCATTCATTTATCTTATTTTATTTTGTGATCAACCTACTCATCAGTATTTTAAATGAGAAACCACTTTGAATGAAAGTTCGGGGATGAGAAGATACCTTGTGTCCCTGTACTCGGGGTGCTAAAAATGGTAACTAACCGCCAGCCTCTTTTAAAGTACCTTTAGAAGGTAACAGAAGCAATGTTTCTATTGCTTTGCTAAACCAAGGAGTCATTTTTAAGGAACCCAAGTTTGAGTTTCCCATGCTGTTTGGGGTAAGTTACATCAAGAAGGGCTGCTCTGGAGATCACCGGGCTATACCTTAAACTAGTTTCATTGGTGACCTGAAGCAGGGAGAATTCCAGGTCCAGAGAGTAGCGGCACCAGGATCTAGCCAGGGTAGTCCAAGAGGTTGTCCTCGGCTGGGGTAGCTCAGGTGGACTAGGATGAACCTTTTGGAATTTTAAAGCCCATTTTGGGGAAAAGAGTAAGATTTCTTTTTTTTTTTTGAGTAGGAGTCTTACTCTGTTGCCCAGGCTGGGGTGCAGTGGCACTCTCATAGCCACCATAGCCTTGGCCCACTGGGCTCAGGCGATCCTTCTGCCTCAGCCTTTCAAGTAGCTAGAACTACAGGCATGCACCACCATGCCTGGCTAGTATTTTCTTTTTTGAGTTGGAGTCTTACTCCGTCACCCAGGGCTGGAGTGCAGTGGCATGCTCACGGCCACCCCAGCGTCGACCTGCTGGTCTCTGGCGATCCTTCTGCATCAGCCTTCCAAATAGCCGGAACTACAGGTGTGCACTACCACAACCGGCTAGTTTTTTAAATTTATTGTAGAGATGAGGTCTTGCCGAGTTGCCCAGGCTGGTCTTGAACCCCTGGACTTAGGCAGTCCTCTTGCCTCTGCCTCCTTAAGTGCCGGGATTATAGATGTGAGCCACTGCGTCTGGCCTAAGAGTAAGATTTCAAAGGATCTTTATTTGGAGATGGTGGTAGAAGATCCTCAGGTGATACCATCATGGAATCCTCTGAGCTGAGTGTTCCCTGGCTCACACAAATTGGAAAAGAATTTGCTGTGAGCTGAATCCCTGGCTCAGCCTTCTCTCTCTTGGGCTCCTTAGCAATATATCTGTCTCCCTTATAGGCCTCTTTGCTTGGATGACTCACAAGTACCTCATCCTTAATGTGTTGACATCTGAACTCGCGTCTCCCTGTTCCCCAACCCATGCTTCCTCTTCTCTTCCTTCTTTCTTCTGCTTCTGTCTCTTCATCTCTGTTCTCACTGCTTCTATTCGGACCCCTATCATTTGTGGCCAGTATTGTGCAGTAGGCTTCTAAATGATCTTCCTGCTCTGTTCTTGACTCCTCTGAGTCATCTTTCATACTTTCACTGATGATATATTTCCAGATGCAGATCTGATCAGCCACTTCTTCTCACATGTATACTCTTGGGGGGTTCTTTATGGCTTGTAATGCTGGTTGTCACCTGGCTTCTGCCTGAATTTGTATTTTCATCTGCCTCTACTTCCACATGGTATGGCTTGTGAGAAAAATGTAGGCTCTAGAATCTTAGGACATGAGTCCTGACTTCACCTCCAATGAGCAATGAGGCCTTTGGTCTAGTGACCTAACTAATCTCTGTGTATCTCAGTTTCTTCATCTGTGAGGAGGATTGTTGTGAATATTAAATATGATAATCCATGTAAAATTCAGGACAGTACTGGCCATACATGGTGAGTACTCAACACATAGGAGCTATCATTGTTTTTTTTGCCTTTGTTTTTTTTTTGTTTTTGAGTCAGAGTCTTACTTTGTTGCCCAGGCTAGAACTAGAGTGCAATGGCATGATCATGGCTCACTGTAGCCTTCAACTCCAAGGCTCAGGCAATCCTTCCACCGCAGCCCCCTGAGTAGCTGGGACTACAAGCATGCACCACCATGCCCAGCTAATTTTTTGTAGAGATGAGGTCTCACTATGTTGCCCAGGCTGATCTTGAACTCCTAGGTTCAGGTAATCCACCTGCCTCGGCCTCCCAAAATACTAGAATTACAGATGTGAGCTACTGTATCCAGCCTGTTGTTGTTGTTATTATTATATGAACATATTTTTACAGCCTAGTCATTGTCTGTGGCCCCTCAGAATAACCATGTCCTCATATTTCTTTGCATAGACTAGACCATCTGTACAGAATATGCTTCTTCCATGTCTTTAACCCCAGAGTCTGCCAGGGAAGCATCAATTTGGACTTTATGATTCAGCTCCAACAATACCTCCTCTTTGAAGCCTGCCCTGATTGTTCCCTCTCTTCCCCATGATCCCACTGTTTGTTTCCATGTCTGTCTCCCTACTAAACTGAAAGAGCTTATCTTGTTTTTTTTTTTTTTTGAGTCAGAGTCTCACTCTGTCACCCAGGCAGCAGCATTGACTTGCTGGGCCCATGTGATCCTTCCACCTCAGCCTTCCAAGTAGCTGGAACCTCAGATGCATGCCACCATGCCTATCTAAATTTTTGATTTATTGAAGAGACAAGGTCTTGCCAAGTTGCCTAGGCTTGTCTTGAACCCTTGCCTATGAACTCAGGGAATGCCCTTGCCTCAGCCTCCCAAAGTGCTGGGATTACAAGGGTAAGCCACCATACCTGGCCAGCTTATCTTCATCCATCTTCATTATGGTGTTTAACACAATTATTGATAAACGAATTTATATTTCCAAGACTAAGCTTGAAAGTGAAAAGCATTTGAACAACTATGTGAGGGCTTAATTATATACATGTGTTCTGAATGGTTAGCTTCTTATAGAAGATGTTGTTTCCCAGGGTTGTTTTTCTAGTCAGAGTGATTTAGTTAAGTGGGATCATCCTTTCCCTTGCCCAGTTCCATTATGACCTGTAGCATGTCTTTTCAAAGAGTCCAGGGGTTATCAGAAGGTGGTCTAAGGCCACATGGGAATTGAGCTCCCATCTTTGGCCCTATGCTACTTGATCAATTATGATAATGAGCCACAGAAATAAATTAGATAAAATTATTCCAATTTTTATAACCATATACATTAGCCAATTAATGGCAGATTTTCATTAGGATATATTCAGAATCTTACCTTCAGCAGTCCTATCCTGGTTCAAGGTATCATCATCTTTTGCCTGGATGCAGTAGTCTGCTATCTGATCTCGACTTCCTCCTTTATACTTCCATATTATTTGTTGTTTAATACAGCAATTCAGAGTGATTCTTCTGAAACAAAAGTTAGATCATGAAACTTCTCTGCGCAGAATCCTCCAAGGACTTTCCAACTCACTTGGAGTAAAAGCCAAGGCATTGGCCAGGCTCAGTGGCTCAGCCTGTAATCCCAGCACTTTGGAAGGCTGAGGCAAGTGGATTGCCTGAGCCTGCAGGTTCAAGACCAGCCCGGGTGACTTGACTAGACCTCGTCTCTATAATAAATTAAAAATTAGCCGAGCTTGGTAGCATGCACCTGTAGTTCTGCCTAATTGGAAGGCTGAGGCTGAAGGACTGCCAGAGCCCAGCAGGTTGACGCTGGCATGGCTGTGAGCATGCCACTGCACTCCAGCCTGGGTGACGGAGTGAGACTCCAACTCAAAAAAAAAAAAAAGCCAAGGCATTGTGGTAGCTGGCACACTCCTTGTGTCACATGGCCACTTGTTACTCTCAAGCGTCATCTCCTGCTTTCCCTTCTCACTTCACTCTGGTGGTTCCCCCAGATAGATCAGGCACATTCTGAATTTCAGGTCCTGTCTCTTGTTCTTCCCTCTGCTGTGTTCTTACTCCAGAGAGCATCAGGGCTAAGGTCCATATGTCTAAGTTTGCCTATGACATTCTAGTTTGAATTTGTTTTCTTTATTTAAAGAAATTATTAGCTGGGTGGGCTCGGTGGCTCAGCCTGTAATCCCATGCTTTGGGAGGCTGAGGTAAGTGGATTGCTGGAGCCCACGGGTTCGAGACCCACCTGGGCAACTTGGTGAGACCTCATCTCTACAATAATTCAAAAAATTAGCCAGGCGTGGTAGCGCGCGCCTATAGTTCCAGCTACTTGGAAGGCTGAGGCGGAGGGATCACCGGAGCCCAGCAGGTCAAGGCTGCAGTGGCCGGGATCAGCCACTGCACTCCAGCCTGGGTGACAGAGTGAGACTCCAACTCAAAAAAAAAAAAAAAGCCATTATTATTATTGGTAGAGAGGAGGTCTTGTTATGCTACCCAGGCTGGTCTTAAACTCCTGGCCTCAAACAATCCTCTTTCCTCAGCCTCCCAGAGTGCTGGGATTAGGCATGAACCATGGTGTCCAGCCCAGTTTGGATTTATAGACCTGTATGATTATTAATAGTATCCCCCTTCCACTCTCAAAGGTGTCCTGGATTTGATAGTACATTTATGGCCATCTGATCCACAGTTTGCTTTCTTACTTCCTCCAGGTCTTACCTGAATTGCCATCTCAACCCCAGCACTCCCCACCCATTCTCACTACCTAATATTTCTCTGTGGAACCACCTGACATTCTAGAATTTAAAATTTTGTATTTTTTATTGTAAGCTCCATGAGGGCAAAGATTTTTGTTTTGTTCATGGGTTTATCTCTAGGGCTTCTGGAGAAGCTACAATTTCTGATACAGAGTAGTTAGTTAAATGAATGCTAAAAGCCTTCGGAGTTAGTTTTTTCTTTACTGAAGAATGATTTTTTTTTTCCTCAAATGCTTTTCTCTCTTACAACCCTGTTGAACAATTAACTTGATTCCTTTTCACAAAGACTTGGGCAGTGTTTTTCAACCTTGCATAGTTTTGAAGTGACTCTCCTTTTAGGCCATCCTCAATTTTTATGGCATATGGTTTGCTTTCTTCAAACTCACTGAACTCTTACCTATTCCAAAAATGTTTATTGAACTCTAGGCACTATTCAAAGGTCTGGAAAAAACAAAAACAAAAACCAACCAAACAAAAAACCTATAATACACCGACTCTTCTGACCTCAGAGAGCTCTGGCTCCTCATTCACTTGGAATTCTATTTGAAGCAGTTCCTGTGTGGGGTGACAATGATGAAAGGAAAGCCCTCTCTCAGGGAACTTGATTCTGAGTGGTTCCAGTGATACAGTGTGGTTTGAACATGTTTTCTCTGCTAAATTAGGATATGCTAGACGAGGGAGTGCACTGTGATGAAAACGACTGGGATCCAAGTCCCAGCTTTGCAGAGTTGAGCCTTTAGCCTTTACTGAGCCTCAGGTTCTTCATCTGTGTAATCCTCACCTTCCTGCCCACTTACCCCACAGAGTTGTTGTCAGGATCTTTTGTAGGTTGGGTTCACTAAGGAGAGTAACACATTGAGTCCTTGTTTTGGACCAAGGTGAGGTCTAAATACACAACTGTGTAACATTTTCATTCATTAAAAAACCAGAAAAGATTCAGGAAAACCTTAATTGTGACCCCACCTTCACTTCCCAGGCTTGACGTTTGCACCATCTGTAAGCACTCAAACATGACTCAGATTTTCTCCTGAATTTGGACATGATTCATATGAGAGTCGTGATTCACAGGACTGACATCTCTGTGAGTTTCCCCCCGGCCCTGTAGAATTTCATTTGGAGTGCTGTTGGCAGGGGCCTTGTAGCTATACTCTTTGCTTATTTTTCACCATGTTGCCCAGTGGGGACCAGGCAGTTGGTGGAATTGGGCAGACAGTTTTTATCCCTCTGTTTCTTTAGTTGGACATCAGTTTAGAAGGCTTGCTAATAAGTGTCTTTCCCTTTATTGAAAGTAGATAATTTTGAAAAAGAAAGTTAAGTGGATGTCATGTTTCCTTTCTCTTTAGTGTTGGGACTCAGAATCTGCAACTTGGTGTTTGTGTTGAATATTAGGTGCATGTGACAGATGTGACTTGAGAGCTAAGGTAAAAGTAAATCATAGCATACTGAAGCTGGAAGAAAGGGCCTCTGAGTAATTAATTCATCCAGGCCAGGTCAGTTTTGTTATGGGTAAGTGCCACCTCTCTAGCCAAGAGAGGAAAAACTACTTGTCCCATGCATAGGCTTCTGCATGTGGACCTGAGACTAACCTTAGAAGCTCTATATTGAATACCCCTTTTGGCTTTGAGGTTTACAACCAGATAACATGTTCATGCTTCTTAACTCTGAACTGATGTCAAAGAAGACAGAACTGAGATGACTCTTGTCATCATTGGCTCCCAAATGTTGGGTTGAATCCGAGCTGATTGACCTATGAGGTCTCTCCTCTGTCATGGCAGGTTGGTGGGGCTCTTCATTCATGTGCTAACAGCAAGTCTGTTTGACTTAATATAAGATCTCAAAGGCAGAGCCAGTGGGAAAGGCATTGTTTTGGGCCTGAACTACAGGAAACTGTATAAGTAGCATGCTAGAAGCCCTTAAAATATATATTTCCTTAAATTGCTTTTTCCTTAAAATGTGTGTGTGTCCATTAGAGTTGGCACAGATCTACTTTTAGTCTAGGAGCCAAAGCTGGTCCAATAAGTTGAACTGTTTATTAGTATAAGAATTTCAGTTTGTTTTATAGACCATATCAGAATTAGATTTTCTTTAAAAAACCAAAAAACTAATAAAAAAACCCAAACAAACAGATGATTAAATTATCAAACTTAGTATCCAAACCTGGGAGGTGATTTATTTAATAATTCTTTTATTGCTCAGAATGTTTTGCAAATGCCAATTTTCAGATTGCCTTCATACCAGTTCTCTGACTGAATTGCTTCTTTATAATCATGCTTTTTGTTTGCATGAAAATGGATGCTGTCAGCCAAGTTTTTTCAGAAAATTTTGCTCCAAATGGCTTTTGGCTATTGACAGAGAACAGATAACATTTTAACAGCTAAAAACTGGTACCCCAGATGGAGAGTCAAGAAATAGAGCATCTGTAAAGTCTAACAGAAAGAATCTAAATGCAGGTTCCACCTACTTACTGTGAGATTTTCAGCAAGTTACTTAACTTCTCTGAGCTTCAGTTTCTTTATCTGTAGAAAAAGGATTATATCTACCTCCTGGTGTTGATTTGAATGAAATGAAATACTGTATTTGTCTGACTTAAATTGTATCTTCTGTTATGATGACTAGTAATTTTTTTGTTTTTTTGAGTTGGGGTCTCACTCTGTCATGTGGACTATAGTGCAGTGGTATGATCATGACCATCACAGCTCACAGCTGCTTCAACCTCCTGGGCTCAGGCACTCCTTTCACCTCAACATCCCAAGTATCTGGGACTATAGGTGCGGGCTACCACACCCAGCTGATTTTTCTGATTTTTTGTAGAGACGGGGTCTTGCTATGTGTTGCTCAGGCTGGCCTCAAACTCCTGCGCTCAACAATCTGTCTACCTCGGCCTCCCAAGGTGCTAGGATTACAGGCATGAGCCACCATGCCAAGCTGATGACTAGTAATTTTTTAAAATCTACTACAGGCAGTTCCAAAAGAGAAGCTCTAAAATTGTTTTGGCCAAGTGGCATCTTTTAAAATTAAGATAATACATATTTATTTTAAAATTCATATCCAGTAAAATTCACCATCTTTAGTGTGTATTTCTATGAATTTTGCCAAATGCACCAACAGACACATTGAGATATAGAATATTTTTTATCACCTCCACTCCCCAAACTCCCTTGTCTTGTCTCTTTGTACTCACCCCCTCCCCTGTTCTCTAGCAACCATTGATCTGTTCTCTGTCCTTCTAGTTTTGCCTTTCCCAGCATGTCACATACATGGAATTATATAGTATGTAGACTTTTGAGTCTGGCTTCTTTCAGCATTGCTGTAGTATTCCATTGTGTGAATGTACTACAGTTTCTTTATCTTTTCAACCCAGTTAAAAGACAACTGGGTTGTTTCCAAGTTTTTTGTTTGTTTAATTTCAATAGCTTTAGGGTATACAAATGGGTTTTGGTTAAATGGATGCATTGTATAGTGGGGAAAAAGTCTGGGCTTTAAGTGTATTCCCCATCCACACCAATGCATATTGTACCCAATAGGTGATTTTTCATCCCTCTTTCCCTTCTCACCCTCCCCTTTCTGAGTCTCCAGCGTCCATTATACCATCCTATATGCCTTTGTAATGTTTACAGGTTTTGGCAACTATGAATACAGCTTCTATAAATATTTACATAATTTTGTGTACACTTAAGTTTTCATTTCTGTTGTGTAGATTCCTAGGAGTAGGATTGCTGGGTCATATGGTAAATCTGTGTTAAAACTGGTTTTCTTTTTCCTTTTTTTTTTTTTAATTCATAAAACAAATGACTAAGCTCGCTCATGATCAACTAAAAACTGGTTTTCAAAGTGACCATTGTGCAGTCTTACCGTCAATGTATAAAATTTCCAGTTGCGCTGGGCTCGGTGGCTCAGCCTGTAATCCCACGCCTTTGGGAGGCTGAAGTGAGTGGATTGCCTGAGCCCGCGGGTTCGCGACCCGCCTGGGCAAGCAAGACCTCATCTCTACAATAAATAAAAAAATTAGCTGGGCGTGGTAGCGCGCGCCTGTAGTTCCAGCTACTTGGAAGGCTGAGGCGGAAGGATCGCCGGAGCCCAGCAGGTCGAGGCTGCGGTGGCCGGGAGCGGCCACTG
>CAUYQG010185400.1:0-19917 GCA_963574415.1 Tarsius wallacei
TGGATAAATACATTTCCAAAAGGCAGGTTTTAGGAAGCAGTCAGACATTCTACTGCAGGCCAAGCAGCAGCCTACTGCACACCCTGGGCAAATCTTCATAAGAGGCAAGACAAGGACAGAGCCATAGAAATGATAATAGACTACCTTTTGGTCAAGGAGTTTGTGGGTTGCAAATGTCTGACAAAGTCTCTTACAGGAAAATCCCCTCCCTTTGTCTCCTCCCATCTAGCCCACCACCTGAGGGCATAAGATGGCACCAGCTCCGGCCCACCTTGCCTCAGTTGGCCCTTTCACTTACCATCTCATCTTAAGCTATCTAAAACCACAAACACTGTTATACTTTCAATATATTTTACCAATAAAATTTATTTTATATATATGCTAAAATACATGTGTGTGTGTGTACTAAAATACCATGACACCAGTGGAAAGAGTCCTGAATTATAGATCAACAGTAGCCCTAAATACAAAGTCTAATTCAAAGGGTGATGGTGCAAAAGTCACTGTTCTACTCCAGACTTCAGTTTCCTCATCCAAAAATGGAGACAAGATTGGTAACACATCTCATCAAGCTGTAAACATTTAATGAGACAGGGCAGAGGAGGAATTCAGTCCTAGCTTTTGCTACTGTTAGATGGCATGAAGTGTTAGATATGGTATCAGGGGAACACCAGCCACCTCTTTGTACCCTCCCCACACCGCGCCATCCCCAGCCCTAACATAATGCCTGATGTATTGTCAATGCTCATCTCAAGTTTATTCAGTAAATGAGATCATTGGTCAGCTGAGGGGCTTGTGGCTGTTCTATGACCAGACTGAAAGCTCCCAATTGCATCATAAGGTTCTTGAGTGGAGGATGCTACCTTGTTCTTTTCTACCTCTTGGGGTAGCGCTTGAACACAGATGATGCTGAAACATGCTGGCTGATTTTTGCTGGAATGGAATACTCAGCACTATCCACACAGAGTCTTGGCAGTAGCTTTTCTGGGAGTGAGTGTTGCCTGAGGCAGGGGCTGTAAAAATCCTGCAAGTGCTCAGGCCATCTTAGTAAAGAACAGGGCATTGTTTAGGGCCAGAACCCCTGGTGAGCGAGGTCTTTTCCAATCAAAGGCCCAGTCACCGGTGTGTGTTCCACAAGCCCCTGGGGCCCCGGCTCTCATTGTACACTGGGCGGGGGAAGCCTACCTCCCAGCCTGTATCGATTAGCTGCTCCATCTGCCATTCTGCAAACAAGCAGCCCGGCCCCCTATTGGATGAAAATGTCACCCATGGTAACAGATCCTCACAGCTGGCGTCTGACCACAAGACCCTCTGGGAGGGAATAATCAGATCCTGGAAAGCAGTCAGCCCACACCAAGCTAAATGAAAAATGAAAAATAAATAAATGTCTATTCTAATCTCCTCCCTCCCTTCTCAACCCTAACTCTGATGAGATGCCGCCCCCTACCCTAGCACCAGACATTATTTGCAAGTTGCACTATCACAGAAGGGGACTGGTGGCCCCCAAGGCAGATTGCTTGAGCCTCCTGAGCATAGTCTGTGGGAACTGTAACTGGGAGACCACCCCAGATGGCTCTGAGGCTATAGAGAAGGCATGAAAACTCTGCTCCAGGCCCAAGTTCCATTTCTTTCCAGGGAGATCTCTCTCTCTCTCTCTCTCTCTCTCTCTCTCTCTCTCTCTCTCTCTCTCTCTCTCTCTCTCTCTCTCTGTCTCTCTCTCTCTGTCTCTCTCTCTCTCTCTCCCTCCCTCCCTCTTTCTCTCTCTCTCCCTCTCTCTCCCTCCCACCCCCTCCCACCCTCCTTCCTTCCTCATCCCCACTCCTCTCCAGATTTATTCTCTCTGCCCAAGATACTCTTTTTCATCCTTTTCACCTTGATTGTTCCTACCCCACTTTCAGATCTCAGCATAAACACTTTCTCCTCTGGGGGTTCTGCCCTGAACACTCCCCCAAACTATGCAAGGTGCTCCTGAGTCTACCACCCCCCTTGATAACCTTACTCTATGCTCTCTCTGTCACACTTGGCAGTCTGTCCTGCCAGCCTGAAAGCACCCAGAGGCCTGGAATCTTGTTTGTCAAGCTACATTCTCAGCACCTAGCATAGTGCCTGGCACAAAGCAGATGCTCAATAACTATTTATTACATGACTAAGCAAACATTGTCAGGTGCACAGCAATCTTCATAGGGCTTCTGGACATTGTCAGACTCTTAAGATGTCCATGCCACGAGTTTCTTTGTCAGTTTCCTGTTATTGAACTAGCCTAAGTCAAAAATGAAGGAATCTGTTGGAAGGGTACTGGACTAGCTTACACAACTAAAGGAAAAGCAATTCCAGAATATTCTGGGATAGAGAGCTCTGGAGGTCTTTCTCTCCTCTCTTTCTCCCTCCTTTCCCACTTCCTCTCTGCACCCCCTTCACATTTTTGCTTGTCACTGAAATAAGCTTCATTCTGTCAGACTTCAAAAGCAGTTCTGGAATCACATCATTACTATTTTATGATCAGGAAAAAATTAGGATTTCCCTCTCCCACTTTCAGGTATGAAATCTCAAGGAAGAATTCTGTTGGCCTGGCCTAGCTGATATGCCTTTCCCTGGAACAATCACTGTGTCCAAAGGACAGAGTGCTATGATAGGCCAGCTTAGATCATGTGTCCACCCCAAGGTTGGGCAGGGAGAGTAGCAGTGAGAATAGGATCTATTAGCCCTGGGTGCAGGAGGGGGTGCTGGACCAACATGAATAATATCCACTTAAACACAGGATGAAGCCCTATTCTCAGGACCCAAAAAGAAAGCAGAGTGGGCCCAAGGGAAATCAAGCAACAGACCTAAAAATCCAGTGACTAGATCTTTGGATTCCTTACATTAAGCTTCTCTAGAAATTGAGGTTTAGTAGTATATACTTTGGCCCTATTTTCTATTGTTTGCACATTTATTTCAGGAAAGTGAGTGCCATCTACCAGTTATATTAAAGTTCTGTGAGAACAGACTAGAAATCTGATGAGGTTCTCATCTCTTTGTCCCTTATATGTTATATCCACTTTCCAGCTGATTTCCTTAATTCCAGTCTCTTCTCCATTGAATCCATCCTACAAGCCAATGCCAACCTCAGTTCCTAGAATCACATTTTCCTCATCTCACATCCCTATTCAAAATGCACTAATTCTCTTCTACTCCATCCACTTAAACCTCCAGGTCTGGAGTTCATGTCCATTCCTACTTAAAAGCTAATACCAGCACTTACTATGTTCCTGTCTCTGTCTAGGGGCATTATATACATTATCTCATTAAAGCCTGTACATTGGCAACTGTTTTTATCCTTATCTGAGCACCTACTATGTACCCGACACCATACTAGACGTTTTCCACGTGTACCAAATTTAAGCTCACGTATCCTCACATTAACCTTTTGACAGACTCCTGTTTTACAGATAATTAAGCCAAAACTCAGAAAGACTATGTATTTCACCTATGGTCGCACAGCAAATAAGGAGCCGAGCTAGAAATCAAGCCACTGGCTGCCCGACTCCAGAACCTGGTCTCTTTCTTCTATACTGTGCTGTCCCCAAGTCTACCTTTCTTCTGCTATTTCCTGCAAACAACCCATCTGTGGTCCCCCTGCCCTCTGCACAGACCCATGTACTCATTTCCCCTTCATGCCAGCCAATGCCCTTCTCCTGAAAGGCATCTGTGGAGCCCCTCACTTGCATTTAGAGGAAGCATCTTCCAATTTGCAGTCTCACAAATCCTGAGATGTCTCGTATCAGCATTGCTGATGCTCCAGGTAGAGTATCTTTTCCTTCTTCTTACATAAGCTTCTCTCTCCAAGGCCCCATTCCCTTAGGATGCTGCTCTGTCCTTGCTCCGTAATCCACACACATAACAGGGGTCAATAAGTGAGGCACCACAAAGCAAGACACATTCTCTACATGAATGGCTCTCAACCAGGGGCAACTTCGTTGTCGGGAGACATTTCTGGTTGTCACACCTGGGGGTGAGGGGTGCTCCCGGCATTCAGTGAGTAGAATCCAGGCACGTTGCTATATATCCTACAATGCACAGGGCAGGCCCCACAACAAAGAATGCTGAGGTCCAAATGTCAGTAGTACCACAACAGAGAAACTCTACATGGAGAAAATAAACCTAAATCACAACTTGACACATACTTTTCATTTGAGAGCCTGAACTACGCATCTTAATCTTGGATTCCAAAGATACTTGAGGGCCCTTGCTTTTTTTAAGAAGACACTGCTTTATTCTGTAGACATGAATTTTGGCATGAACCCAGCAGGCTGCCAAGAAACACAATGAGGCATCTCTTGTAGACAGTGTGGTGTGGTATGGTTAAGAGTATTATCATGATCACATTTCCTGTTTTCAATTCCCAAGTCTGCCACTTTTCAGTCATCTCTGCAGGTAATTTACCTAATCTTTCTGAGTCTCAGTTTCCTCATCTATAATACTTAAAAATGACAATTTAAGAAAAGCATATTTACTCAGCATAGGGGAATGTTAACTTTTTTAAAAAGTCTATGTCCCAAGAAGCAATCAAGACTTTATCATGCAGTTATAAACCATAGGTTATTTCATTTTTGACAAATGCAATGGCCATTATTATTTGAACAATGACCCACAGCCAAATACATTCGCTTTTGTATAGAGAGGTGTTGCCCCAGGTGCAGAGCCACTGAGGCTGAGGGTAGATGTGTTCTGGCCAATGTGAGAAACTTGGCACAGGAGGAGCTTAAAGTGCGCAGACGTGGGAGAACAAACATCAGTGGAGCCCAGCATTGGGTTGAAGACAGATTACAAAAGACCTGGCTAAGAAGCTTGGTTCGTCAGGCATCAGAGACCAATGGGAACTTTTAGTGGGTAAGTGACCTACCAGAGCTGTCTTTTAAGAAGAGTACCATGATAGCACATTGGAGGTTGCTCACTTCCTTCAGTATAAACCCTATTTTGCTAGTTCAACCTTGGTTCTTCAAGTTCAAGTGGAATAACTTTGGAATTCCAAAGTGTAGAATGAGAATGACAATGCATCCTCCATCTCAATCACCATCCATAGTAGGATCACTGAATGCCCTCTTTCTGAAAGGCGTTGGCAGTAGGTCTTGGATGCCTTAAATATGCATGCCCTTTGGTCCTGGAAATTTCATTTCTGGGAATTTACCCTGAGGAAATTATGAAAATATGCAAAATACCTACTTACAAGAAAGCTCGTTTTTAGTATTGTTTATAGGAGTGAGAAGTTGAAAAACTTACACGTTCAATAACAATTAACTGGCTATGTAAATGAAGATACAATGACACTATGCAATCATTAAAGCTACATTATTGACATGTGGAAATGCAGGTTGCAAAACATTCATAGTGTGTGATACTTTTCTATAAAGTACTTACACACACACACTTGTCTCTATACATTATGATGTCCTTATGTCCCAGATATTTCTTTCTGTTTATTTATCCTAAGATATTAATGAAGGCAGTGACAGCAAATGTATACAAAAGTGTGTGTATACATACATGAACTCCCACATATGCACAGAAAATAGTATGGAAGGGTATATACAAAGATATCAATGGTACTTTGCTCCGGTAGAAGGAATTATGCAAGATTATTTTATTTTCTTCTTTCTGCTTTTCTAAATTTGGGGGTTTTACTAACAGAAGCATTTATAATATCTATAATGATTTTTAATTGAAAAAACTAATAAAGATAAATAAAGTTTATCTCCAACAATTAAACCCAATAGAATTTTATAAAGTTTCTGCTCAGGCTGGGGGTGGTGGCTCATGCCTGTAATTACAGCACTTTGGGAGGTGGAGACGAGAGGATTGCCTGAGCCTTTTAGCCTGGACAATTTGGTGAGACCCCTATCTCTACAATAAATGAAAAAGTTAGCTGGGTGTGCTGGCAGGTGCCTGTAGTTACAGCTACTTGAAAGATTGAGGCAGGAGAATCACCTGAGCCAGAAGGATTGCCTGAGCCCAGCAGGTCAAGGCTGCAGTAACCATGAGTGTGCCACTGCACTCCAGCCTGGTCAACACAGTGAGACTCGACTCAAAAAAAAAAATTCTGATCATATTGCAATTTTTTAACCATCAGAAAGAGATAGGCCATGTCATCCTTTATTGATTTTTCTTAGATTTAGTTATATTTCAAATTCGTTGTATACTGAATTTCATATATACTGAGCTGGGGCAATCACTGTGAGATTCTCCCCATGTGCACACACTGTGTGCACATTAAATAAATTTATGTGCCTTTTCTCCCATTAAAGTAGATATATACTGAGCTGCCAATATCTATTCAGCTGCACCTTAAATGATACGAGACTCCAAGGAAACTATAACCTATACGATCCCTTTCCTCAAATTGCTTGTAGTCCATCTGGGATAAACAATATAAATGAAAGAGAAACTAGGACTAATCCGAGGCCGCTGGTGATCAAGAGCCAACTCATAAGAGGGAACTGCTGAGTTGCATGGAGGTTTAGAGGAGGAGACGATGATCATATGTTGGAAGGGTCAGGAAGATCTTCATACTCAAAATAGGATGGAAGGCGGGAAGGTGGGAGGATGGGGGAGCTTGAGAGGGAGCAAGAGGCCACTTGGCCCAGTACTGAGTTCTTGTTGAAGGATGCAGATAGTGAGGACAATTGAGGGAGAATCCCAAATGCTGGGGTGAGGAATTTAGACAATGTCTTTGTAATAAAGCTCTGGGTTTAAACATAACAAAGAGATGGATTATTTTAAAACATCAGCTATGTTTTATGTGGTTACGCTGCCATTTGTATGTGCTGATAGACTATAATTACCGCCACTACTTCCAAAGCTATTTTGTTATGCCAAAAAGTATATATTTCAAATATGATAAAGACACTGAAAATGCAAGGATTAAGTGCCTAGAAACCACCATCTGAAAGAAGCAAGTAAATACAAGAGGAAATAACATGATAAGCTCTTTTAAACATGCCCCAAAACTCACTCTAAAAATCCGTTTTTGGAAGAGGGATAATGGTGATTTTTTTTTTTTCAGCAGAAAGTTTTATAAAACCCAAGGAAGGGGCAGGAGATGAACGGGCTTCAGGAAAGCGATGCTTATGCTGACATATGATGGTTGAGAAATTTGGATGAAATCCCAAGGAGGGAAAATTTGTTTCGGTTCCCAAAGTAGAAGTTCTGTAATGAGCGAAATTCATGATCTTGAACTTTTGGCTATAATGTGTAATTGTTAACCTCTGCTGCTTCAGTTCAAGGTTCCCTTCAGTAAAATATATTGTTTGCCATCAAAGCTGATGTGGATTAGAAGCTGAGCACGTGCCCTCCCTTTTAGGTTATATTAATATACCAAAATCGATACTATGCCATAGCTTTCAAAAGTAGTAATAAAACACCCTAAAATATTCCCAGAATGTACCTATAAATTATTTGTTCAATGTACTTATGTTAAAAAGGTTGTCAGTTACAATGCTCTGGAAGACTCTAAAATTACAAGCCACCGTATTTGTATTTGATAAAGCTCTTGCTGTTTTGGGTCAGAGGGGGTTAGGCTGTGGGGGAAAAAATCATTATTTTCCCTAATAAATAAATTACTTGTCTATATTTCATGTATCACTCAGGCTAGCCAGTATTGAAGGTTTAAATAATAAATAACAAATAGCTCCATTCATTTATTAATCATGATGCATCTCTTGTGTGTGAGTACGTATGTGTGTATGTGTGTCTTGAGAATATGAGTTTTCTTGTAGACTCTTGTGGGTGACAGATTAAACAGTAGTCATCTGAAAGGACAAGAAGTCATACCTCTGGGATTATTAACATTTTTCCAGGTTGAGAAAATCATCTAGTGCTGAGAGAACCTTTTACTCTACCAATGCCCAATGCTTAAGACTGAACTGGAGGGAAGTTCTTGAAAAGCACAGAATCATCTAATACATGTTTTTGTTTTTCTTTTTGTTTTTATTTTGTGTTTTACAGTCTAGGTCTTGCTCTGTCACCCAGACTGGAGTGCAGTAGTACAATCCTGGCTCACTGATGCCTCCACCTTCTGGGCTCAAGTGGTCCTCCTGGCTCAGCTTCCTAAATAACTAGGACTACAGGCACATACCACCAAACCTGGTTAATTTTTTATTTTTTGTTGAGACAGGGTCTTGCTAGTTTGCCCAGGCTGGGCTCAAGCAGTCCGACTGCCTTGGCCTCCCAAAGTGCTGAAATTACAAGCATGAACCACTATGTTCAACCTAATGCATTTAAATTGAAATTTGTTGAAGGGCTCCCTTTACTATTAAGGCTTCTCAATGGAGCACTGAGATTTCCAGGATGAAAATGGAGAGAAAAGAAGATAATCAGACTCACTCCAAAATTCTCTTGTTTTATTTTGGAAAAGAAGAAAGGAGGTTTGTCTACTTCGGGCAGTTTATATTACCATGAGCCCTGGTTAGTTAACTGAACCCACGGACATATCAACCTTCACCACAGTGCCACAAAGCACCCCTCCCCATTATTTAAAGGGGCTCTCCTACTTGGAGCAGATGGAGACAGGTTGACTCCAGATACCCATTTCCACAAAAAAACAGCTAAGAAATATACTGCACTCCACTCCATTCCCCAGGGAATACCTGGGCCAAGTAAACAGCCAGACCTTGCCATGAGTTACTGTTGGCACCAGGCCAGAGCAAAAGCAATCAGCCTCGCAGTGAATTCTGAAACAGATGGGTCCCCTCTGGTTGTCCTTCTCTGTGCCGCATACCTAGGGCAGTACGGGCTTGACGAGAGCTCTGGGGACACGTGCATGTATTTAAAAGGACATAAGTCCCAGGACTACACTTTTATCATCAACTGCATACTTTTTTCCTACATTATTTAACTGTAAGGCAAAAGATCTCTCACCTCTGAAAATACAGATGAAAAAACTCTGCCTGCCCTAATGACCTCCCTCGTGGGGCCCTAGAATGTTGGGTGGAAGAGTCAAGTTCTGCCTGTGTTGGACGTCAGCAGCTGACTCCTTTGCGGCCTGGGCAGATCGCTTCTCATTCTTTGGTCCCTTCTTTATGTGACCCTCACCACCAAACAGCAACACAGAGCAGGGCACAGCAGGCTGCCACACCATGAGCCTTGTTTAAAAACCAGGGTCAGCTCCTTGCTGCGAGCAGATTTCCCTCTGTGGAAACAGGTTCATGTTTATCTTTCAAGTTTCAGCAACAAACTTGAATGGCCAACATGTGCCGCGCAGCTGCCGCACGGCCTGATTTATGAACAAATCTGCATATAATTGTGTTGGTTCTTTTTTTTTAACCTGGTAGATTTTTTTTTCTTTAAATAAAATAGCTTCATCCAGGCTGCAAAAAGCCCCAATTCTAAAGTCATATAATTTTATGGACAAGAAGTGGGGGCAGGAGTAGGGGGAGTTCTTTTGTATGGCACCTGAACTCATTAAAATCCTAAATTCCATAATTTTACACTACCATGTGCCACAACTGAACAGCCTAATTGCCTAGCATCTTTATGAGAACCGCAATCAGAGCAGGAAAACCAAGGAACAGGTGGGAAGGCCACACTGGGATTTGGGGCCAAGCCCTGTCAAGAGATGGTGACCAGAATAGAACTGAATGACTTTGTATTGTAAGAGACTTTTCTTTCCACGAAGGCCTGGACGTTGCCAAGAGTCAGTGGTGGTATAAGATATGTGTCAAAATCAAGAGATTCCTATAATTAGACATCTCCATGTGGCAGCCAGTTGGGATTTATTTAAGATAGGGCACTGGGGAATGCAGTAAGACTCTGTGGCTGACAATCTTATCTCTTTGTGGATTAACAGGTTCCTGAACACAAATAAAGGCTGGCTCTTACAATTTACCAAAAAAAAAAAAAAGTGGTTTGGATGTAAAGAGATCAATGATCTCAAGCTCTTTCCCTGGCCCCTCACGACAGGATCTGATCATTTGGGAGTCATGGATATGAAAATTCTTTAGTACCTGTTCTACAGCTCATGAACGACTAGCTGTAACAATGGACATTGTCAGTATCTTGGTTGATTGACCTTACTTTCTTCACAAAGGAAACTAGCCCCTTTGGAGAGAAGGTTATAGTCTGGTGATTATGGGAAGGAGCCCAGAAATATGCAATGAGAGAGAAGTCTTCTGCATCTTTTCTTTCCTTACATTTCCTTACATGCCAGTTGATAGTAGAGACAATTGTCAGACCCCATTCTCAAGACTGGATAACCAAGCTCTGTTTCCCTCCCTTAAGATGACTGTATTTCCAAAATTCAACAATTCATTCATGCCTCCAACAGCCTCACTCCTGAAAATTCAGGGCGCCAGTGTTAGACCATAAGCCTAGATAACCGTGAGAAGACCAAGTGAATGAAATCCAGAAAAAACTAAATTAAAAGGGGTTGGAAGATATTAAGGAACCGGGGAAGTTGGAAAGTCCATATAGATTAGCAGTGGAAGCCATGAGGGAGAGTGGTTCAAAACCAGGCACAAAATTTAATAATGTGAAGTAGGCATTAATGTTGATTGGAATGGGTGGATGATGGATGGATGGCTGACTGGATGGATGGATGGATGGAAAGTCCATGAGTTAGAAAGATAATAGTTGATGAGATTTGATCTCGGGGAAGAGAGTTCTAGAGGTGGGAATAGTAACGGGGTAGCCCTGGGTACCCTGGATGATGATCACAATCAGAAATTGCTGACAGCATTGCTAACAAGCGCTATCCCTTAACTAAGGGAACGAGATACCTTACCAGGAATCTTATAACCCCTAGAATTATGAACAAGTTCTTGTTTCCCAAGAGAACTTTTCAGAGAGCTCCTAGGCCTGGCTAATGCTTTGGCCACTCAGAAATATTTCCAATAAGTACTGCCAACTTCTTTAGAAATGTGCAGAAAGATTTCCTTCTCTCTGAACCAGAGGAACAGGATGTTTCAGTTTAATCCTGGGATCTTACACCGAGAACATTGGGGCCTGGGCTTTCACACCAAGAACATGGTGTCTTGCGTTAGGAATTCACTGACACAAAGTAGAGGCCAGATAGATGTCTGCTGTGCTAGGTATAGTCAGTGATTACAGGGTGGGTCTGGTATTGGAGAAGGAACACTGGACAAGGAGTTCTGCTTCTAGTTTTGGTAATTCCAAAACTAGGTCAAAAATACCAAGTTTTGGTTCACCTCCCTTCTCTACTTTCTTCTCTTCATTGTTATCAGAAACTGTTTCTATGTGCCTTTCTTCGTATCCCAGACAAAGGGGTTGGAAGATATTAAGAGATCAGGGAAGCCGAGCTCGGTGGCTCAGCCTGTAATCCTGTGCCTTGGGAGGCTGAGGTGAGTGGATTGCCTGAGCCCACGGGTTTGAGACCCGCCTGGGCAGGCGAAACCTCATCTCTACAATAAATCAAAAAAATTAGCCGGGCATGGTAGCGCCCGCCTGTAGTTCCAGCTACTCGGAAGGCTGAGGTGGAAGGATCGCCGGAGCCCAGCAGGTCGAGGCTGCGGTGGCCGGAAGCGGCCACTGCACTCCAGTCTGGGCGACGGAGTGAGACGCCAACTAAAAAAAAAAAAAAAAAAAAAGAGATCAGGGAAATCCGAAAGTCCATATAGATTAGCAGTTGGAAGCCCTAAGTGACAGTGGTTCAAAGCCAGGCACTTTTGTAGAGACTTTGACTTTTGACAGAAAGTCAAAAAATTAGCTGGTGTGGGTGGCATGCCCCTATAATCCCAGCTATTCAGGAGGCTGAGGCAGAAGGATTGCCTGAGCCCAGGAGGTTGAGGTTGCATGAACCATGTCTGTGCCAGTGCACTTCAGCCTAGGCAACAGAGACACTGACAAAAAAAAAAAAACAAACAAACAGCAGTAAAACTTGGTTTGTGATCTTGGGCACATTCTTAACCTCATAGTTACCATCCATTAAATGGTGATAACATTTCTATATACCTCTCAGAGATACTGTGAAGATTTAATGAGATAATTCAATGCATGTAAGATGCCCAGTCCAGTGCCAGGAATGTAGTAAATGCTTATAAAGGTAGCTGTTTTCCTTGGACCCAAGAGAAGGTTTTTGGTGGTGATGTAGGGATATGATAGCAAAGGCCATTTCAAGCATTAAAGGAGTACATATGGGACCAATTGGAAGGGCAGCAGGAATAACTGGGAGGGACATGGGGCAAAAGTGAGAAGCGTAGGATGCTGGAGGGTGGACAGAAGGGCTTCCCGAAGGGTTTCCATCAGTAAGGCAGTACCAGCACCCCTGGTTCTAGCACAGAGGTGACCTCGGGTCATTTCCAAATGTGGAAGGAACTAGAGCTTGGAGTGTCAAGGTCTGTTGCAGATATATAGGGACTAATGTGAAAGACAGGCACTATTCTAGTTACAGAGTCTGAATTTTAAGCAAATACATCCAGGAAAAATGTAAAGTAAAAGTTAGAAACCAGATAGAAGCAGAAATGAATGCAATACACGCTAAAAGAAGACTTCACATTTACAGGGTTCCTTAGGGTCTATGAAGCACTTTCATATTTATTACCATTCTTTGTGTAACCAGCTGGGTGAATAGAAGCCTGGAAGGCCAAAGAGACAGTCATGGTTTTCAGGAGCTAAGAGATGCTTAAGGACAAAGGGCAAGCAAGAAAGGCAGAGGACCAGCTGTGAAAAGCCAACATCCACAAGGTTAATATAAATCAAATTACTAAGTGTGTCAAGCCTCAGTCTCCTCATCTGCTAAATGGAAATAATCATGGTGTCTCCTCAGCACGTTGTCATTGGGATTGGATGACACAATGAATGCCAAATGTGTAATGCTGAGTAAGTACTGACAGAGTTTGCAACTCTGTCACTGTTTACTCTCACCTCAGCCTCCCAAAGTGCTGGGATTACAGGTGTGAGCCACTACGCCCAGCTCCAAGCCAAGATTTAAATCAGATCTTAAGTTTTTCTTCAAAGTCTTTTGTGTGTGTGTGTGAATTACTATGTGTCTAGAAGTTGATCTCATCTTTTCAAAGTCTTATACTGTTAACTAGTGTGCTATAGTCCACAATATTAGAGATTTTTTTTTCTCATTCTCTGAGAAGAGTGAAACTTTCCAACTCTTCCAGATTCCCAGGAGTCTCCTGGAATCCCCAATCAATTCCTGATTCCAAGGTCAGGCATAGTTCCACCAGGAAACTTACACACAGAGCAGTTATGCCCACCCTTAGTGCCACCTGGCAACATCGTTTAACGTCCCGCACAAGAACTGTTTTCCGGTCACCAACCCCATGCACATTCGTACACAGCCATGGTCTGAAGTTACAGAACAGGAAGGCACCTTAGTTCACCTCAGAGATGGGGTCAAAATGCATGTTAATCTTCTGCATCAAAGAGAAGTCACGTTGCTGATTTTGTTTTTCTCATTCATTAAGGACTCATCTACTTCCTGGATATAGAAATCCAATATTTAGAACCCAGCATCTCCCATTCTAGACTCATATGCCTCTTTCAATATTCCTGCCTGTCATTACATCCCCTTAAAAGTGAAAAGTATTGGCCAGGCATGGTGGCTCACACAGTAATCCCAGCACTTTGAAGGGTTGAGGCAGGAGGATCAGTTGAGCCCAGGAGTTCAAGACCAGCCTGGGCAACATAGCAAGACCTCATCTGTACAAAAAACTAAAAAATTGGCCAGGTGTGGTGGCATGCACCTGTAGTCCCAGCTACTTGGGAGGCTGAGGCAGAAGGATCACCTGAGCCCAGGAGGTCAAGGCTGCATGAGCCATGATTACGCCACCGCATGCCAGCCTGGGTGACAGAGTGAGACCCTGACAAAAAAAAGTGAAAAGTATTTTAGCAAATCCACTTATGTTAGAGAAATGTTGTACAGTATTTGTATTTAAGTGCTTGTTTCCATGCAACTAATGTCTGAGCATATGCTCCAAAGTCTGACCTCCTGGATTAAAACCCCTGTTTCATCCATTTTTGTAACCTCTCTAAGTCTCAGTTTCCTTGGTTGTCATGCATATCAAATGAAATAATGCCATTGAATATTTTGCCAAATGCCTGGTTAGGTCAAGGGCTTTCAGCCTTTAGCTCCATCAGAATCATCTGGAGAGCTGGTTAAACATGAATGGTCGGGCCCCACCCCAGCATTTCTGATTCAGAAGGTTGGAGTGGAGCCCCAGGCCCTGGAGTCCCCAGATGATGCTGGTGCCCCTGGTCTGAGACCACACAGTGAGACCCCTAGACTAGGAAGCTCATATAATTTATCCTCTGAACCCAAGCACACGGGAGAGTGAAAAGGAGAGCCCGTAATTATTACAACACCTGTAAACTGGGAGCCCCCGGGCAACCCGAAACAGGTGCCCATCCTCCCCATGATCCTCCAGTCCCTAGGCTGCGGTCATCTGTCTACCAGCCTCTCACTGCTGGGAGAGTACAGACCAGCTTCCGCAGGCAGATGAGAGGAACACCCAGTTGTGGAGCCAAAAAAAACCAAAATGATGAAAAATATACCTAAAACAGACCAAGGCATAGGAGGAAGTGATCAGGGATGACAACCTGCACTTCCTCGACTTTTCTGTCACAGTCAAAGGAAAAGAAAATATGGGAAATTAAAGGGCGGAGAAGAGAAAAAGAAAATAAAGGGCATATTTTCTAGTCTTTCTAAAGGGCACTGAGACCCATGACCGAGCTTCTGTGATGGGGGTAGTCGCTGGGCCTGCATGTCTGCCATCCCGTCCCTTCAGGACAGAGGGAAACCCAAGTTCTGGAGGCAGGGAAGGAGAGTCTATGTCAAGGTCAAGAGTCCAGTCTTATTAAACGAACATTCTGCCTCTTTTGGAGAAGGAAGTTCAGGAAAGAAATGAGTAAATAGAAAGAGGAAGGGATGGAGTGGTGGGAGTCCCTGAAAAGTGTGCAAAAGTCTTGTATGGTTTCAACAGAAAACAAATCTTTTAGCCAGGTGCAGTGGCTCATACCTGTAATCCCAGCATTTAAGGAGTCTGAGGCTAGAGAGCTGCTTGAGCTCCGGGTCTCAAACCAGACTGGGCAATATAGCGAGACCTCATTTCTACAAAAAAAAATCAAAATTAGCTGGGCATGGTGGTACACACCTGTAGTCCCAGCTACTTGGAAGGCTGAGGCAGGACGATCACCTGAGCCTAGGAGGTCAAGGCTGCAGTGAGCCGTGATGGTGCTATTGCATTCCAACCTGAGCGACAGAGTGCGACCCTAACTCAAAAAAATCAATAAATAAAGGAAAAAGAAAACGAATCTTTTTACCCTCCATACAGATATCACCACCTCGAATGTGGGTCAGGCCAATCGTGTTTTCTAAAACAAGAGAAGAAATGAGCCTGGAGCCCTGGAGAACACTCTGGCAGAGTCCAAGCCCATGCCTTCTCATTGCCAGTCCATGGCTGGCAGAAATCCTAACATTTCACCATTTAACCTCTGAGTGAGGAACAGCTCGTTTCCTGGCTCTCTTTATTACAATTCCTTCTCATTTGAAATTTATAATGAATGCAAACAATAATTCGTTTGTAAATACTGTTTTTAAGTTCACTAGAGCTTTGCTGAGATATTCCTTCTAGTTAACAAGTATGTGGCTCATTACTCTCTCATTAGCAAGATAGAAATAAAGATGCAAAAAAAAAGGAAGAAAAGGAAAAAAAATCCTCTCCAAAGATATTGTTGGAGTCTAATTGCCTGCAAGGAATTCTTAATAATGTTTACTAATGCCTTTTCAGCCTTTCCAATTTTATAATGCTCATTCCAGATTCCAGGTGTGACGTCTGTGGTCCCTGCTGTGATCTTAGTGAGTTTAGACACCTAGAATAGCAGCTTTGGGGAGTTTGTGGCCCCGTCTCAAGTCCCCAGAATGCAATCACATCCATGGGGGCTTCGAAGCTGTGACTTTTTTATTTACAATTAAGTCTCATGCTGGACAAGGCCTGCTATTTCCTAACGAGATGCAACATCATCTCAACCTGGCTCCTTGAGCATGAGGGCTACAGGAGGGAAGTTTTTACCAGATGTGGCAAGAGAATAAAAAAGGTGGTTTTTGGCCGAGCTCAGTGGCTCAGCCTGTAATCCCAGCACTTTGGGAGGCCGAAGCAAGTGGATTACCTGAGCCCGTGGGTTCAAGACCCACCTGGGCAAGTTGGCGAGACCTCGTCTCTACAATAAATCAAAAACTAGCCGGGCGTGGTAGCACGCCTGTAGTTCCGGCTACTTGGAAAGCTGAGGCGAAAGGATCACCAGAGCCCAGCAGGTTGAGGCTGCGGTGGCTGGGAGCGTGCTACTGCACTCCAATCTGGGCGACAGAGTGAGACTCAAACTCAAACTCAAAAAAAAAAAAAGGCGTTTTTCCCCTTATCTCTCGGAAACTCTGGTTAGGGCAGATTATTCTCCTGTCCAAAACATAGATCCTTTGTTGGTAATTCTCTCTGGTGTTCTGGAAATCTAAAAAACAAATGCAAATATTTTCCAGAGATGAAGCATCTATTGTAAATTATTAGCTTCTTGAATCTCACCATTGTTACAGCAAGAGAATTCAGGAAGAAACTGTAGTCATTGGGGGTGGGGTTATTGTGGAAGCGGGTGTTGTTTACTTATCTTCTAAACAATCCAAAAGTCATTTAGGAACAATATTTAGGAAATAACTCACTAGCTCTTGCAAGAAAACCTTTGCATGTTAAGAAGCGAAGGCAGCCGGGCTCGGTGGCTCCGCCTGTAATCCTGCGTCTTGGGAGGCTGAGGTGAGTGGATTGCCTGAGGCCATGGGTTCGAGACCCGCCTGGGCAACTTGGCGAGACCTCACCTCTACAATAAATAAAAAATCAGCCGGGCATGGTAGCGCGCGCCTGTAGTTCCGGTTCCTTGGAAGGCTGAAGCGGAGGGATCACCGGAGCCCAGCAGGTCGAGGCTGCGGTGACCGGGAGCAGCCACTGCACTCCAGTCTGGGTGACAGAGTGAGACCCCAACTCAAAAAAAAAAACAACCAAAAAAACAGCCCTTCACTCAGCAGGTTGTTGTGAGGGCTGAATGGGCCAATATACAAGACAGAGTCCCCTCTGGCCCACTCCATGGCCACCTGCCTCCCCAGTTCCCAGCCCCCAGGCCAAAAGGCTGTGAGCGGAAATGACACGGGTGACTTCCAAGATGAACTAAAGAGCGGGGGTGCACATGGCCTAGGACACGAGCTTGATGTGCCCTGGAGCGCACTGTGGAATTTGTGAGAGGGGGAACAACCCTTGGTCATGCTGGGTTGTGTTCAGGTTGATTTGTTACTGCAGCATGACCTAGACTCTCCTGACGGATTTGATAGCACTCAGGGTCACCTGTCATTGAAGGGTTTGCAGCAGGTAAGGTCTCTGTGGCCACAGCCAGCCAGCAGGGCAGGCAGTGGCTCAAGTTGGACAGCACTGCCCCAGGAGGACAGCCTGGAGGTGGCATTGGGCCAGCCGGTGAGATCAGGCTGAGAAAGAGCCTCCCCTGGGAACACCCATTCACCGTAGGTCACAAGATGTCCCCAGGGCTGCGGGGGAAGGCATTACTGGCATTCCTGGGCGTCGCTCCCCAGCATGGCACGCAGTCTCTTGAGAGCCCTCTGTGGCACAGAGGTCATGGATACGGTTCTCCACGTGGACCCGAGTCCTTACTGCAGGCGTTGTCGGCCCATCGTGGGCACTCAGCAATCCACAGAAGGCCCGGCATAGGGCTGCCTCGACCAGTGGGCCAGAGGGGCCAGGCCCATGGTTAAGCTGTGGGTGTCTAAGAGCCAGCTGCTACTGGAACCACGGAAGCCATCCCCCGCGTCCACACTGAAGTCCACGCCCAGGCCACAGAGAGTGTCAGCGTCGTCTCAGGCATTGCCACCCAGAGGGGGCGGGATGCATGAGAGGTCACGGAGAGGCCAGAGGCTGTCCAGGCTGTGATGGCCGAGAACTCAGAGAAGGCCTGGAACGTGCTCCAGCCAAGGTCAGGGACAGGCCGGCCTGGGAGCCGTGCACCTGGAACACAGACAATTCATTTGCCACGTGGCCCCCCATAAGTCTTTTAAAACTGCACATCAGATCCTGTCCCTCTCTCGCTCAAAACCCTTCCATAGCTCCCTAGTACACCCAGATACAATCTAATCGCCTCGCCATGGTCTGTGCTGCCTCGCAAAACGGGCCTCAGTCCTCTCTCTGTCCTCACCCCCCCGCTCACCTGCTTGTTCTGCACTAGCTCCCTGGGTCTCCCTGTGGGTCCTCCACACACCAGCTGCTGTTGCAGCCTTGGACCTTGGTGCCGGCTGTTTTCTGCCTGGGCACGCCTCCCTCTCTCACCTCCTTCCATCTCTGCCCCAGCACTTCACTGCTTCCCTGTCTTAAAGGGCTACACCCTCACCAGTCCCTTTCGCCTCCTTCCCCAACGTGTTCTTCTCGAGAACAAGCTGTTGGCTTCTGCCACAGCAGAAGCTTACTTAAGTGTTGGGAAGGGATTTTTGTCTATTTCTCAACAAAATAAAGTCCCTGCCGTTGAAGAACTCACAGTCTGTCAAAAGGAAGATAGACAACAAACAAAGAAACTGTTAATAGAAAAGATGATTTAAGATACTGACAAGCCGGGCTCGGTGGCTCAGCCTGTAATCCCGCGCCTTGGGAGGCCGAGGTGAGTGGATTGCCTGAGCCCGCGGGTTCGAGACCCGCCTGGGCAGGCGAAACCTCATCTCTACAATAAATAAAAAAAAAATTAGCCGGGCGTGGTAGCGCACGCCTGTAGTTCCGGCTACTCGGAAGGCTGAGGTGGAAGGATCGCCAGAGCCCAGCAAGTCGAGGCTGCGGTGGCCGAAGCGGCCACTGCACTCCAGTCTGGGCGACGGAGTGAGACGCCAACTCAAAAAAAAAAAAAAAAAAAAAGATACTGACAAATAATTTGCAGGAAAGAAAATGGAGGGTTATAACAGAGAGAGACTGGGAGGGGTAGTTCCTTTCATGGGTGTGTTCAGGGAGGGCTTCTCAGAGGAGGTGTTAAGCTGAGATTCAAATGTGTCGGCTCAAGAAAAAGGAAGAGAAAAAATGGATGAGAATGCATCAGTTATATGACGACCTCAAGGAAGGGTGTTTCAGACAAGGAACAGACAGTGCAAGGGCCCTGAGATGGGAGCTTTCCTGGGTGTTGGGGGATACCAGGGATGTCAGTGCAGCTGGAGCAGAGTGAGTGAGGAGCACATGCAAGGACATAAGGGCAGAGAGGTGACAGAGACCAGTTTTGCAGGGTCACATAGGCCAGGATTTCACTCTGATAGAGACAGAGCGAGGGGAGGGCTTTGAGACAGGAGGGAGGTGACCTTGGCTCTCTCAATGCTCCCTTTTCCAAGACTACATCTTTACTCTGCTGGGGGCAGGGTGAGGGGCCATGGATAAAAAGCTGACTTGACTTTGCAGTGACATGTTTTATTTATTGATCAAACACTTTCACACCCCTTACGAAATGTTTTTTCCTTAAGCAAGTTACCTCTCTTGATCCTGACATACAGGTGGGTGTTCTTAATCCCCCATTTTATGGATGGCAAACTGAGGCAAGGAGATGCAAAGCTATTAGGTCCAGGTCAACAGCTTGCAAATGGCACAGTGGGGGCCCGGTCCAGGCTCCCCGGACCTAGCACCACGCACTTGGCCACTTCATAGTGCAGGCTAGGGCATCCACTGAGCACTCCAGTGGGACAGCGCCCACCTGTCCCCTCTTCTTGTGGGGCCCAGAACAAGCGTTAATGGAGGCCCACATCTGGCATGTCTTCACATTTAAGAATTACAAACCAAGCTGCCAAACTGCTAAACGAAATATGTTCTGTCCCACTGCCTTGACCCAGACGGGGGCGGGGGGGCCCCAAAAAAACTCGGAATTTGTTTATTAAAAAATGTGTATTTATTCCCACATGTTTAAACTTCAGTC